>JAEIGP010000394.1:15097500-15355000 GCA_018904095.1 Zaprionus ghesquierei | reverse complement strand
TTTGCTTTCGTTTGGTTTCATCTCTTTTTCTTTTCATGTTTTTTTTTTCACTCGATTTTTTTGCCTCGCTGCTCTTCAAAATTATTTCCTGTGTGCGCCTTCTTTTCATTCTGTCGGGCTGCCTCCGCTGCTGCCTCCGCTGCTGATGCAGAAGAAGAAGACTTTTTCCTCTTCCAGTGCAACTTTGACTTCATCTTCTTAATTTTTTTTATGCTCCAAGTTTTTCTCTATATTCCCCTCTCCCTCCTCCCTCTCTCTTTCGCTCTTGCGTATCTGCTGCTTGGGTTCGCTTCGCATAATACGCTGTTCGATGCTTATCGATACATATCGCCTTAGTGCAAGCTTTGTGTTGCCTCCTTCTGTTCTGCCAGAGTTTCCCAACTAGTCGGGGTGTTATATGGCACTATATATATATATATGTAGACAGTGCATAAGCTTCATATGCAAATGCTGCATTAGAGGCAGCTTAGGGTTTTATGTTCTACTGTAGTCGCAGAACCAAATTAACTGTGAAGCTATCAATATGGGTTTTCGGAAGTTATTGTTGTTGGTTTTTCGGGAAATTTTGTGGAGACTTAGAGAAAGACTTTAGCTATATATGGGCGAAATTTTATAGGTATTACTTGGGTAGTTAGAGAGAAATGCGCGTTAGAAAACGTATATAAAATGTATCTTGCGTGACTTATGAATGAAACTATGAAGGTAGTTTCTTTAGCTACTGCTTGATCTTTGAATATCATTGAAGATATTCTATATAGATTATATTTCCATGTTATATCATTCTTCAACTTAATTTCTTGTTTGTTTTCTTTCAAGATGAAGAATTATTAAACTGCAGATGGGAATATGATCTGTTTGGCAATAGATGGCAGATTGGATTGCCCTTAGAAAGGAGATGGGAGTCTGAGAACATGATAGAGAAGAAAAGAGAGGAGGAAAAAAGTGAAATGAGGAGGTAGAGGGAAGAGGAGAAAAAAGTAGAGAAGCGGAGAGAAGATGATTAGGGGCTAGAAAAGAGGAACAAGAGACGAAGAGGAAACACAAGGAAAGAAAGAAGGAGACATGAGAAGGTAAGAGGAGATAACAGAAAAGAAAAGAGAGAATAGGATACGAAAGGAGAAAGAGTAGAGAAATGAAGAGAAGAGAAAAGGAAAGAAGAGGGGAGAAGTGGAGAATAAAGTAGAAAAGAGAAAAGAAGAAAAGAGAAGATAATATAATGAGGGGCTAGGAAAGACGAGAAAGAACGAAATGGGAAGACGTAGAGAAGGGAAGAGGAGAAAGGAAAAGAGAGAGAAGAAAAGAAGTATAGAAGAATGATAGGGAAAGAGAGCAAAGCAAAGAAAAGAAAATTTCAAAAAGAGGAGAGAAATGTAGAGAATAGAAGAGAGAAGTGGAGAGAAAACGAGAGCAGATGAGATAAGAGAGAGAGAGAGAGAAAGAGAAGAAAATATAAAAGGAGGGAATGGAGAAGCAAAAGAGCTAAGAGAAGGGATGAGAAGAGTAGAGAAGCGAAGAAAAGTGGCGAGCTAAAGAGATAAAGAGAGATAAGGGGATATAAGAGGAGGAAAGAGTAGGGTAGAGAAGGAAAGGGAAGAAGCTGTTGCCTTGTTGCATGTTCCCCCTTAGTCAGTTTGCCTACAATGTGTCGAGTGTTATTGACTCTCAGGGCACAGTCTTTGCTGCTGCTGCTGCTGCCTTCGCCGTCGCCGTCGCCGTCGTCGTCGTCGTCGTTGTTGCTGGGGGATTTTATGCAGCAGGTCATTAGCAGAACCTTTTCATAGCTCTGGCTCTCGTCAAGCCGTTAACGTTTTGGCTAATTAGCTTTTCGCTTTTTTTTCCCAGTCTGCCCCTGACCCACGACCGAACCCCCCTCCCGATCCCCCACCCCTTCCTCTGTTTGTAGTGTGTGTGTTTTTCTGCGATTTCTGCGCTTGGTGCGTGCAGCGAGTTACTTTTTTGTTGCTTTTGTTGTTGTTGCCATTTTCACATTTGCCATTTGCCATTTGCCACTTGTCGTCTTCTCCGCCGTCGCCGTCGCCGTCGCCGTCGTCGTCGTCGCCGTCTGCGTCGTCTCTAATGAATTTTCAATTGTTAGTGCCGTTTTATGAGGTGTCCCGCCGCGCACTTTGTTGCGCAACAGTCGCCGAGAGGGAGCAGGGCGAAGAGAAGGGAAGGGGGAGGGGGAGGGGGGTAAACAGCTTCTGTTGCCCATTAATGTCGACTGCAAATCTAATTACAAATCACAAATGGCCAAAACGCTCGAAATGGCCCATAAAAGCGGACGGGCAGTCGAGCGCGCATTACGCAAAACGTTGCCTCAGCTGCGCGACATGCAATCGCTGAAAGCTGCAAAGCGTCACACAGCACACACACCGACACACACACACAACGCACACACACGGATGCAGCGCATGTAGCAGGCGGCGCTGCCTTAGCGGAAAATTGAAAAAACCCACGAGCGATCGCTGCAGCTCACATAAACTGCATGTGCCTACAATGCCCCTCCCCCTTCCCCCCTTAACTACGCCTCTGCCCTTGGTAAGAGTGGAAAGACTTTCCAAATTTGGAAACTACACTTTCTAGAGTCTTCGGTCGCAAAACAAATTCAGCGAACTAAAGCTGTCTTCCTCTCTCCCTCACTCGGCCTCTCTTCACTTCAATCCCTCCCACTCCATATCTGCCTTTCTCTCTCTCTCTCTCCCCGTATCTCCCTCTCCCCCTATCTCCGTCTCTCCCTCACTCGTCCCTTCATCTTTTGCCTCCCTCACTCTAAGCAATCTTCTTCTTTGTCTGCCTTTCTCTTTCTCTCTTCTCTATCTCCCTCTCTTCTTTCCGTTCTGTATCTTCCTCTTTTACTACCTCACTCTTTCCCTCTCTCCTTGTCTTCCTCTGGCCCTGCCTGCCACTCTTCTACTCGCCCTCTCTCTCTCTACCTTTTTCCACCTCCTTCCCTGTCTCCTTCTCTCCCTAACTACCTATTTCCGTGTCACCTCTCATCTGCCTCTCTCTTTCTACTCTTGTTTCTTTACCCCTTCTCTCTCTCTCTCTCTCCTTTCTTCTTCTCTCCGCCTATACATTTCTCCTCTCTCTTCCCCCTTCTACTCTCTTGCTTTACCCTTTCTCTTTCAATCCCTTCCGCTCTCTATTCTTCTCATATTCTTTCTGTCTTTTCTTCTGCCTTTCCTTTTCTCTTTCTCTCTCTCCCTCCTACTCTTCGCCCCCTCTCTTGGCTACTCTACGCCCCTGTTCAGCTACTGCACCCCACGTTGCTTAGTCTTCCCTTTTGCCTCTTTGCTTTGTTGTCTTGCTTCTGCTTATTACGCATACGCCACGTTGCGCGCCGCTCGACGCGGCATCAAATCACCAATGGCGCCAGCAGCGCGTCGAGCTGGCGCACGTGACCGTCGCGACGCGACGCAAGGCAAGGCGAGGCAAGGCGACGCTGCGCGGTCAGCTGCGGTCAAGTTGAAATGCAAATTGCAACTTCCGTTAAATTGCCGCAGCTGTTGCCGTCGTCGTCGTTGTTGTTGTTGTTGTTGTTGTTGTTGTTGCGCGTCTCTCATGACGAGTAGCCGCCCATGAGCCGCGGTGATGATGCTCCGCTGCTGCTGTTGGTGTCGCAGCTTGTGCAACCTTTGGCAGTCAATCACACGTAGTCGGATGCTGCAACTGCAACTGCAACGCGGCCTCGGCCTTTGCCTCTGCCTCTGCCTCGACACGCTGCTAAGTTATGAGCGCAGATTGGGGCTGCACTTGACTTGACTCTGTCTGCGTCTGCGTCTTCTGCTCCAGCTCCAGCTCCATCTACGTTGCGGACAAATGAGCCGCAACAGCAACGGCTGCCAAAACTGGGGAGGCAAAGAGGAGGAAAGAGCAAAGAGGAGGAAGAGCTTCTTTGGAGAATATGGGAGCAGCTGCAGCAGGCAGCAAGGAAGGGGGAGGCTAGCAAACGGGAAAAGAGCTGTAGGGAGAAGAAGAGAAGAACGGGAACGTGTGGAGGGGATAGGAGAAGCTAAAGAGGAAAAGGAGGATCTGTTGCAGACAGGGCAAGGAAAAGCTATACAGAAAAGGAAGAGGGAAGGAAGGGAACGTGTGAAGGAAGAGGAGAAGTTGTAACAGGCAACGGAGGAATGAAGGCTAGAGAAAGGAAAAGAGTTGTAGAAAGAAGGCAAGGAAATATGTGGAGGGAAGGAGAGGAAAAGGAGGATCTGCTGCAGGTAGGCAAAGAATAAGCTGGAGAAACAGCTGTAGAAAGAAGGAGCAAGGGAAGGGAATGCATGTATAGGTTGGGGGAAGCTGTTGAAGGAAATTAGGATCTGCTGCAGACAAATGGAGAATAGGCTAAGCAAAGAACTGTAGAAAGAAGAAGAGGGAAGAACGAAAAGTGTAGAGGGAAAAGGGAAGCTGTAGAAAGAAAGGAAGAAGTTACAGCAGGCAGGGAAAGGGAAGGCTGTAGAGGTAAGAAAGAAGCCGAAGAAGGCAGAGCGAAGCTGTAGGAACAGAGGCAGGAGGAAACTTAAGTGAGACAGTGAGAGAGGCAGAGGGAATAGTTTCACCGTAGCTAAGCCTGCTAGCTTCCGTTTGCCTTGGTTGCCTAGCTTGATTTATAAGTTGGCAACCTATGCTCTTTAAGCCTTTTTCAGTGTTAGTTGAGCTGCCCACAACATAATCCCCCTGTCTCTCTCTCTCTCTCCCTCTTTTACCTAACTTTATTTCCCTTTTAGCAGCTTCCTTTCTCCCCTTCCTCATCCCATTTGGCTTTGCAACTTTTGCATGCGCGTTTTGCCGCTTGATTTATGAAAAAAGTTGCAGCTAATAAATGTCACACAAAGTGTGTGTGTGCAGCTCCCTCTCCCCCCTCTCCCTCCCCCCTTCGCTGTCTGTGCTCTGGCGAATCGTTGGCAGCTCCTTATCACATACGCTGGACGGTTTGAAAATTTTCTAATTACAAAACTAACATTTACAATGTAACTTAGAGACAAGCGCAACAACAGGACTCTCTCCCTCTCCCTCTCTCTCTCTGTCTGTGTGTATGTGTGTGTGTATGCAAACAAAGCTGAGAGTGGAGCGTGCATGTTTGTGTGAGTCAAAAACAGAAGCAGCACAACGATGCAACAAGTTGCATACACAATTAGCACACACATAGACAGAGAGTGGGTGGGGCAGGTGCCCGTGCCCGTGCCCGTGTACGCCCCCACATGTGGCAAGGGTTGAGTTGTATCGTCCTTGCACTCATCCTTGTGCTCGTCTTTGTCGCAGCGACAACGGCAACGACGGCGTGTGTGGCATGTGGCATGAGGCATGAGCTGTGGCTGTGGCTGTGGCAGGCACACAGGAAGCGTCTGTTTAACTTTCAAGTGCTGCACGACGATACTCATAAAATTTCCTCCAGGTAATTTAAGTGTGTGTGTATTGGGGGAGACTAACAGAGAGAGAGAGAGAGGGGGGAGGGGGAGTAGGTAGAGGCACAGAATGTGTGTGCATATACTTGTATTGTTATTGTGGCACTGGACCTCAAACTGAGCCTGGCCACGCATCGAGGCAGCATGAAGTTGTGTGTGCTCTCCTCTTGCCCCTCTCCGTGCGTCTCCAACTGCGAATGTGTTGCACTTTTGGCCACTTCAAAGCGTTGCCCTAACCGCAGCACGGCGGGGCATATGCGACAGCGACAGCAGATTCAACAATTTCAAAGCTACCAAAATCAATAAAAGAGAAAACATTAAAAAATTGGTAGCTAAAAATTTAAAAAAAATTCTAAAAAAATGAAATCTACTTTAAAGTTTTTTTTTGCTATACGCAAAGCTTTTTTTAAGCCATAATATAATTTTTTTAATAATTTTAATTTAATAAAAAAAAATGTGAAAAATGAAAAACTTCAAAATTTAAAAAAAAATATTAAAGCTTAACAATTTAAAAAAAAAATTGATATTTTTAGCTATGTGCAAAATTGCCTTTTCTAGCCAAATCTTTGGGTCGAGTTTCAATAAAATTTTAGCATTTTTTCTAAGTCACTTAAACAAGTCTATTTGTCTAGAAAATACTTAAGAAATTAAAGAAATTTCTAAAAAAAAAAGAACTTAAGTGATTTTATTAAAAGCGCAAAATTTTTTAAATACAATAAAAATTATGTCCAGTTTTTTTCAAGCCAAAATATTTAGTTTCATTTAATTAAAAAACTTTACTGTATTTTAAAATTAATTTTTGCACACTTTAAAAATTAAAAAAAATATATATTAAAATATTTAAGTTAATCATTTAAAAATTACTCTGTCAATTTAGCATTTTTTAGCTGCTTTTTAAGCCAAAACATTTAGTTAAATTTCATTCGAAATTTTTACTTTATTTTTTCTGTCATTTTAACAAACTTTTAAATTGATTAAAAAATAACTTTAATATTTTAATAAATGGCATAAAGAAAACCCAGTTATTTTAATTTTTTATAGCTAAGCACCAAAACTTTTTTTCAAGCCAAAACATCATGTATAATTTCAGTAAAAAATGAAACTTTTTTTATTAAAATTTTTACAAACATTTCAAAATTTTATAAATATTTTAAAATATTTTTTTAAAAATTTTTGAATTAATTTTTCTAGCTCACATTTACTCGTATTTTAGCTAACTTCAAGCTAAATATAGCCAGTAAATTAGAGAGCGTATGCGCACTTCGTTGCTTCGTTGTTGTTGTTGTGGTTGCGCTGCGTGGCTGTGGCAGCTGCCGTAGAGAACATTGTTGTCATTTGCATTGTTGTTGTTGTTGTTGCTCTCGACGTTGTTGTTGTTGCTGTTGTTGTTGTTGCTGGCGTTGCTTTGATTTGCTGCATTTAATGAGCGTTGCCGTTGCCGTTGCGCCTGCAAGTATGCAGCTAAATTTTGTCAAACGCATTAAAACGTTATTAAGCGCTGCCCCTGAGCAACGACATGTGCGTGTGCGTGTGCGTGTGTGTGTGCGTGTGTGTGTTGTGTGTGTTTTAAATATTTAATTATATTTAGCTGCCTTAAGTACTTACAGTTTTGCGCTCTTAGTGACAGTGGCACATGGCAAATATGCGACATGTGTGTGTGTGTGTGTGTGTGTGTGCGGGTGTGTGAGACTGAGTGTGCCTGTGCGGATAACGTTGCGTATGATTAACATTTGCGGTTGGACAGTTGCAAACTGGCCGACGGCAAAAGGCTTTGGCCAACGTGTTGCAGCCAAGTTGCCGTTGTTGTTGCTGCCGTTGTTGTTGTTGTTGCTGCTGCTCGTCTTATCTAATTTCTTACGCAAGAATACTTTTAATATGGCAAGACAAATTGCAAATTATCCCAGCCCAGCAGCAGCAGCAAAGTCGGAGTCTCCTTCGTAGTTCAATAGACAGAAAGAGAGGGCTATACTGAGTGTGTGTGTGTGTGTGTGTTGCACTGCTCGCACACACACTATGCTTGCTGGCCTGGCTAAGTGTTGCTCCCATGCGATGCATGCGATGAGGATTTCCATAAATAATTTTCATAAAAACTTGTTAAAGTTCAAGACAAGCTCGAGTAAATAAATAAATGCCAGCAGAAAGAGTAACTAAAGCAGAGAGAGAGAGAGAGAGAGAGAAGAAGGGGCGAAGAGCAGGAATAGGTAGACAGAGCCAAGCTGCAGATAGGCCTAGCCTGAGCCTGCATCGAAGTGACTTTTGGGCCCTGCGGCACAAAGTAAACACGATTCTTGCCTCAGCGCGACGGGAGACAAACGAAAAGTTGCAGCAAGAGTTGCAGTTAGAGTGAGCTGGAGATAGTGTGAGTGAGATGGTTGAAGACAGCAACTCTTCAGTTTGTATCTGCGATATCAGAGTCGCCATATCTATATAGCTCTATATAGCTCTGTCAGCTCTCACTCTACAATTATTCGATTAGCTAGCTATCTAAATATCTCTCTCTTGCTACCTCTCTCGCTTTCTCACTCTGCCTCTCCCTCTCTCCGTCTCTCTCTTCTCTTCCTCTTGCCATTTTTATTGCAATTGCAGCGCATTTTCGCTTCGAGCTGTTATTGTTTTCCTTGGGGCGCTGTTTTCCTTGCAGCGCGACCTGCACATGCAGCGAATTTGTTGAGTGAGTGAGTGAGTGAGTGTATTCACATGGGTATTCACAGTCGCATTCACATTCACATTCACATTCTTTCGCTTTCTTGCTGCATTTCGTTTGGTTTCTTTGCTACACTGCGCACATTTTTCTTTTGATTTCAGTTTGTTGTTTGCCGATGCCCTACGCAAAAGGGTATATGCACTGGGGCATCTCCTTTGGCGGCAACTGTGAAAGTGTAGAAAATGTGTAACTAAGCAATAATATAATATATTAAAAAATAATAATCAATATTAATATATACAAATAAAAGATAATTAATAATAATAAATTATAATTAGTATTAAATACAATAGATAAATAATAAACAATAGTAAATAATAAAAAAATTTAATGAATAATAATAAATAATATTTATAATAAATAAAAGTGAATAATTAAAAATAAAAAATAATATTTGAAATTATAAAAAAATATTTAAAAAATTATAAATAAAAGTAAATCATTAAAAATAACAATAATAAATAAATATAATAACAATATAAAAAAATAATATTTAATAATAATAATAAATAATAATGTAGAATTGTAAATAAAAGTAAATAATTAAAAATAAAAATAATAGAAAAATAATAATCAATAATAATAAATAATAATAAAACATTATAAATAAAAGTAAATAAATAAAAATAAAAATAATAAATAAATATAATAAAAATAATATAAAAATAATATTCAACAATAATAAATAATAATACAAAATTATAAATAAAAGTAAATAATTAATAATAATAAATAAATATAATAAAAACAATAAAAAATAATACTCAATAATAAATAAATATAATAAAAATAATATTTGATAATAATACGATAATACAAAATAATAATTAAAAGTAATCAATTAAAAATAAAAAATAATAATTAAATATAATAAAAATAATAAAAAATACTTACTAATAATAATACATAATAATTGATAATAGAAAATAATAAGAAGATCATAATAAATATTAATAAATAATAGTAAAATCTAACAAAAAATAATAATATCTAATATAATAGGTTAAAATATGGCGATTGACAACGATATATCGCATAGCTGCCATGAAAACTATCGTTGACTTTCCACAATTTGCACATGTACTATGATTTCATTAAGCTATCTAAATGTCAGCAAGATCGAACTACTATAACATATAGCTGCCATAGAAAAAAGTAAGCAAATTGAAGGGTTTTCTACACAAACTTTTATAATTTTACGCAACAGAAATATTTTAAACTATAGTTTGTGCTGCTCCTTATATACTATTCAAATTTCATATATATATCACATATATATTCTATAATTTCCAATTGAAGCATCAGTCAAAAATTAAAGATTCTCTTACAAGTTTTGGTTAATAATAAACATTTCTTTTGCAAGCCTTTCAAGCGCTATCTAAACTAGATAATTTGCTATAATACTTAGTAAGCTTATAGAACTATATAGGTATAGGTAACATCGCTTAGCGCCATGTGCTATAAATAGTTAGGGTATTTAGACCTACATCATGTTGTGGCTCAACTTTTTCTGCTCAGTTTTCCTTTTTTTTCTTTTTGTATGCTGCTCTTTCTTCTTTCTCCATTTTTTTGCACTTTTTTCGCACTGCTTTTTTTTGTTGTAGTTTCTCTTGTTGTTTCCGTTATTGTTGTTGTTGTTGCTCGGCAACTTTTCGTGGCCATAAACACGTACGCGTTGCCATCCAGTGCGGGCAGCTGCTTTTATCTCTTGGCCCCCCGCAGACAAAGAGAGTGAAAGAGAGAGAGAGAGAGAGAGAGAGCGCCACACACATGCTTCCCTCAGAGATCGTCGTTGTTGTTGGAAAAACTCAATTTAGCTTTTTGCAACCTTACCAAAAAAAAAAAAAAAATAGTAGAGACAGCAGTGGCAGCGAGAGGGGGGAGGGAGAGAGGGAGAGGGGGAGAGAGTGGGGGAAAAAAATGAAGCGAGAAGCGAAGTGTGTTTTCTTTTCTGTTTTTTTTTCTCTGCGCTATGCTCGTGTCATTTTTCTGAGTTTCTGTGCGCACAACGAGAAATCCACTTGGCACACACATGACAACAACAACAACAAGGAGCAACAACAACAACAATAGCTAGACGAGCACAAGCTACAAAATGGCTGTCAACGTGGCCAGCAAAAAGAAGCAGCTGGAGGAGGAGGAGGAGGAGAAGAAGGAGACGGAGAAGAAGCAGCAGCAAAAGCGTCGAGTAACCCAAGCAGCGGGGCACGAGGAGGGGTAGGGGGAGGGGGGTGGTGTGGCAGGCTGGGCAGTGCTGAAATGGCTGCCACTGCTGCTGCTACCGCTGGACGTGCCTCGCTTGCCGCTTATTAGAAATCAAATCCCATAAAAGCCACACTGAGCCCGCAGAGCAGAGCAGAGCAGCGCAGGCTGGGTCTGGGCCTGGGCCTGGACCGAGGCAGCAGAGGCAGCTCTGGAATGTTTAATGGCACAGAAAAACTAACCCAGCCGAAAACTGTGCAGCAGCAGCAGCAGCAGCGACGGGGTTACCCCAGGGAGAGGCGTGGCAGGGGCGTTGGGGCGGGGGAAAAGGGAAATTTTGGCTTTGGGTTGAAACGAAACGAAACTCGTTGCGTTTGTCTGTCTGGCTTGGTACGTCAGTTAGTCGGTTATCTGTGGCACACACACTCACACACACTCGCACATACTCCCACACTGCCCCTTCTGCCTCCGCCTGCCACTTTCGGCTTCGACATTTGCCTTTTTACCTGACAGCGACAAAACCTAATAAATTCGCAACAATAACAATTTGCAGTGAAATTGCGTTTATTGTTGTTGTTGTTGTTGTTGTTGTTGCTGCGCGCACACACTGATCATTTATGCAGTCGACAGTTGTCTTTCTCTCTCACTCAGCCCCCATACTTTTCCTTCCCCCCTCAGGCTGCGCTGCAAAGTAGGCAACAATTTTGCGCGGCTTTAATTGTGCGCATTAAACGTAACGAGCTGCCTGACTTGTGCGTGTGTGTGTGTGTGTGTGTGTGTGTGACTGTATGCGTATGTGTTTCAAGGACAACTCCGCCACAGAGCAAGGTAATTAAGTGCCGCGAAAGATTGTTGCATGCGGCAAGCGAGGGGGGCCCATTTCATATATAGCTATATATATTCTTGAACCGCAAGCAAATGCAGACGATCTGCTACTTTTGAGCGCTTATAACTTGGGCCATTTTGACATGATTTTTGCCTAATTTTTTACTTTCCGCTTAGTTTTATTTCTGCATTTATTTCTTATCTTATCTTATTTTATCTTACCTGAAATTTTGATATTTTCTTAAGTTTTTCCATGCCAACCCCCTTATGAATGTTGATGAAATTTTTGAGAAATTTTAAGTTATATGTTTCGTACTGAAATCAACTGAAAAAGTTGATATAAACATAGAAAATAAGTTGAAATTTGTTTTAGATTTAAATATGAAAAATTAAAGATATTTTTGTATCTTTGCGAGTTAGGCGCTCAGAAAGTTAGTAGCTCTGATTAATGCAATCAGAATGTAATTTAGTGTAAGCTGAACTAATCAATGTGTAATTATATTCAGTATTTAGTATATATTCCCAAACCTATCCTAGGTTTATGCGGATTATAGCTAAGTCAAATCA
Organism: Zaprionus ghesquierei; assembly: GCA_018904095.1. Lineage (NCBI taxonomy): Eukaryota > Metazoa > Arthropoda > Insecta > Diptera > Drosophilidae > Zaprionus > Zaprionus ghesquierei. The sequence goes on along the minus strand of JAEIGP010000394.1, from coordinate 15,343,300 downwards.
AAGCGGAGGCACAAGAAAGAGCAAGAAATATGGCAAAAAAGTGAGGGAAAGAGAAAAAAAGTAGAAAAAACTGAAAGAAGAGGCACATGAAGATAGCAAGCAGGAGGAAGAGAGAAGTAAAACAGAGAGAGAGAGAGAGAAAGACAACATCAGCTTATGCTGCTTTTATGGCTGTCGCCTGCGGTGCGAGTGAATGGGGAATGTGCAGGGGCAAGGGATTGGCTTGGCAAGGGGCACATGGCAATGCCACACGCATTTGTGGCAACAATATCTTTGACGGACAGCCGAACTGTAGCTTGCAGCATGCAGCTTGCAACTTGCGACGCTGCTCGCAAATCTGAATTATTGTCTTTGCTCGCTGTGGCACAAGGCAGAGAGGAAGAGGCAGGGGCGGAGCGAAGGGGGGCGTGCTTGAGTGGACAATGAGCTGACACTGCACACACAGCGCACACACAGTTGCCACATAAAACCGAAACGGACAGGGAGACAGGAGACTGGAGGGACAGGCAGTAGGGTACAGCAAGCTGACTCGCCGCAAAGCTGACCCCCTTCCCCCCTGCCGCTCCTGCTTGGTTTGGCATTCAAGCAGCGCAGCGCAGCGACAGTTGCCATAGCCATTGCTATAGTCATGGACACGGCCTGCAGCGGGAGAAGGGGCAGGGAGAGAGGGAGGGAGGGGCAGGCATTGGCATTGCCATTGCCTGGTCGGCTGATATTTTGTCATTTGTGTCACGTTCGCCATTCATGATGATTTCGTTCGTGCTTCACTCGCTCTGCCCCAGCGCCCCTCTCTCCCTCTCCCTCTCGCTCTTGCTCTCTATGCCTTTCTCACTCTCTCTCTCTCTCTCGCTCTGCTTTCGTTTGTAACTGTAGCTGTCGTTGTCGTTGTCGGTGTCACTGTGTGGCATGCGGCATGTGGCATTCTGTGCGCCATTTTGCCATTTTTATTTATGGAATGCAGCTACTCGACGCCTCTGTGCCAGTGCCACGCCCCCTCTTCAGCCTGGCCAACTACGTGTGTTATCCTTTTGCCCATTTCGCCTGCCACAATAATTCTCACGTAGCCAGCGAGGCAGCCAGCCAGCCAGGCCGGCAACAGCAACGTCTCCATTTCCATTTCCCCTCTACCTTCCCCTTCTTCCTTCCTTCTTCTGCTGCCTTTGCCATTTCCATTTCCATCTCTATCTCGGTGTAAATGTATCCACTTTCAGCATTTTTTGTGTGCAAGCATAAATTTCCAGCATTTTTCCTTGTTGCCACACAGCGCGCAAGGCAGTGCAAGAGAGAAAGAGAAAGGGAGAGAGAGAGGGGAAGAGAGAGGGACGCTGAGGCAAAGCAAAATAAAGAAAGCATAATAACAAAATCCATAGAACAAAACTTACCTACATAGATGCAAGGGGGGGATAAGCGCTGATACAGCGCACAGCAATTTTCTATGGCATCGCCAGCGCAGCGAGGGTCGTGCGAGCAGTTACTGAAAGCTATGCGTTTGCATAGAGAACTAACTGCAGATAAGGAAACTACTAGAAAATAGACTGGAAATTGAGTTAAGCAACTAGTCTAATAAAATAATATAATAATAAACAAGAAAGAAAGGCTACCTTCGACACGCCGAAGGTTTTAAACCATTGCAGTTACTCCACATATTAAATCGACCGATAGGTTCTATGACAGCTTAACGACATATATGTCCGATTTTAATAAAACTTGCATAGCATTTAATGGACATAATTAGACATATGTCAGGAAAGTTTCACTTCGATATCTTTAAAAATTATGAAAGTCGGCTGATAGGTTGTATGGCAGCAATAAGATATATCGATTCGATCTGGCTCATTCCGACTTATTTACAGGCTGCAGCAATAAGAAACTTATATTCCAAGTTTCATCAAGATAGCTCTAAAACTGTGGGACGCACGGACGGACGGACAGACGGACATGGCTAGTTCGACTCCCCTATTGATGCTGATTAAGAATATATATACTTTATAGGGTCGGAGATGTTTCCTAAGATGCGTTGCAAACTTCTAGCCAAACTTAATATTATATACCATCTACAATCGTATAAAAAAATATAGAAATAATAATAATATAATAGAATTTTAAAATAAATGAATTGATATAAATTGAATATAACAGATTTAACATGATATATCATATAAAAAGCACAAAATAATATTTTATTTATTTTTATTAATAACAATTTTTTAAATTTGTTGTTTTTTTTTTTTGAATAAATGTGGAGTAAGTTTAAAAATTGTATTTATTTTCTCGAAATTAAAAGAACAAATAATTAATTATAGAATAAAATCTAAAGGAAATTTACCAATTAAATTATTTGAAATGAATTTATATTATTTAACAATTATTCGTAAGTTCGTTATTTTTTTTTTTATTCACTCAGTAAAATCTAATTTATATTTATTTATTATTTATTTAAATTTATTCCTAAATTTAGATTATATATCCGAAATAAATTGAATTTAACTAATTTACATATATAAGAAAATTTTTAAGACTTATATGAATATGATATATATACCTTAATACCCTAATAAGTTGAGCTATATATATATCTAACGGTATATATAACACTTTACCTTGCTCCCTCGCATACCTTTAGCGCTCTGCTTCTAATTCGTACTGCGTCAAACTTGATGAGCTGCCCTCGCAATCGGTTAGTTTGCGGTTTCAGGCATCGTTTGGCTCTGCTTGGATAGGTAAGCTCAGTTTTTAACCGGCAACGTTGTCAAGTCTGTGAGGGATTTGCCATTTTATTTGCACACCAAAACTCATGAAACAAGCCAAAGGACGAGCACAGTTCACAGGGCGCCCCGTGCCCCTAGCTCCCTCTCTCTCTCAGTCCCTCTCTCTTTGTCGCTCTCTCTTTCCGTTCGCTTGCTGCACGGGAAATGTATTTGACAAAATATTTCAGTTATTTACTTTTGTTCTCTATAGCACGAGGGGCAAATGGGGATAGGGAGAGGACATAAGGAGGGGAGTGTAGGGAAGGGGGAGAGGGGGAAATGGGAGGCAACTTTTAGGCTAACAAGCAGACAGCCGGAAAACCAAACATAAATCTTGTCACATTTATGTGGCTGTAACACCTTGCTGTCCCCCAGTGCCCCACCCTCCCTTTCTCTCCCTCTCTCTCTCTCTCTCTCTCTTTCTCTCGCCTCTCTTTCTGCTTTTTATTTTTTTAGTAATCGCTTCTGTTCTCGTTGCCAGCGTCGAGTTTTCGACAAAAGTGAAATACACGAAGAACATCGAAGTGTGCGAGGAATGGAGGGAGCAGGGGATAGAGGGGAGGCAGGGGAGGGAGGGAGAGTGGCCCCGAGGGGGTGCGAATGAATGAAACTTTATGCATATTCAACTTTTTACATTATTCTTTGTGGCCGGCGCAAAGTTGCAGCAACAACAAGTTGAAAATCGCAACAAAGGAAAAAACACAACAAAAACAAAGTCAAAGATAAAGATGTAGATAAAGATAAATTTAAAGATATAGCTTAACATCTGCAGCAGGTTGAGAAAGGTCTTTGAGCTGCCTAAATGGCATAGACAAGGTACTATATAACACAATATTAGACTTAAGTGAGATATACTCGTACTAGGTGCTTGAAAAGGTTGTTGGGAAGCTAAAAGCTAAAGATAAAGAGTTAAGTGTATCTAGCATATATGCGTAGATTCAAGTAAGAACTATATAATATTCAATAAAAGAATTCTCTATAAAAGGTTGAATGTCTTAAAGTGAACCTTAAGTTTGCAGTAAGTCCTAATTGAACGTGAGGAAACTTTCAGGCTCTGATGGTATAGCAAAACTTTTGAGTGCCCTCACAGCAATTATAGCAGATTTATAGCAGAGGTATATATAGCAAGAACTTTTTAGATAAAGCCTAACTTGTTCAAGAATTAATAAAACCAACTCAGACAACAAAATGTTAGGCAACACAGGGAATATATCTTTTTATACCATTCGACCATTGAAAATGGACAAAAAAGCGTATACTAAGTTTGTGCAAATGTAGAAGTATGTAACAGGCAGAAGGAGGCGTGGCAGCTCCCACAAAGTGCATATATTCTGACTCAGGATCACTAGCCGAGTCGATTGAGTCATGTCCGTCTGTCTGTCCGTCCGTCCGTCCGTCTGTCCGTCCGTCTGTCCGTCCATCTGTCCGTCCGTCTGTCCGTCCGTCCGTCCGACCGTCTGTCCGTCAGTTTGAACGTCTAGATCTCAACTATTATAAAAGCTAGAGACACCAAATTTCACATGAAGGTTCCTGTATACCATAGGTAAATCAAGTTGATTTTCAATTTTGGATGCCACGCCCACCGCCCACGACTGTAGCTTTTCTTATAACATAATTTCACCCGATAAAGCTAAAACTGTTTTAGTTATATTTAGACCATCTTCGTTATCCAAAATGTTACGCTACATAAGGAATATATCTTTTATCTTTAGTATATCTTTTTTTTGAAAAACTTGCTATAAATCTGGATAAATTTATTATTACCATTTTACTCTCTACTTAAATATTTTCCCAATTTTGTCACAAAACTATTAAATTCAAAATGAACTTAGCTTTCAAGCTAAATTCCAATTAGCTAGCTAAACTCTCCAAAGCGGCCAGAAATCTGAGGAATATCGATAACTAAGGTAATTGAAAAGCTCACATTGTGCTAGGCCATAGACAATGGGAAAACAGAAGACAATAGGGGGCACTGCTTTGGATATTAAAGCTGGCAATTTGCCAGCCCTGGTTACTCGCAGGGCTTACTAATCATATGAAACTGTTAATCAACTTGCGGGCAGCACAAGCTGCAAGCTGCACTTTACAGCGTGAGTTAAGTATGTGGAGAGCAGCAACAACAACAACAATAAATGCAATAACTGTAACTGCAGCAACAACAACAACAACTGGTGCAACTGCAACTGCAACTGCAACTGCAACACGAGTGAAGAAACAGGACAAGGCAGAAACAATTGCAAACATGTTCGTAATTTATGCGCAAAATGTTCACAGTTTAATTTAACAATGCAGTCGACACACACACACACAGAGACACATAGATAGTGGCAGAGTCACACATGGATTGTGGCAGATACAAAGTGCAGATACACTGAGTGAGAGTGAGAGAGACATAAATACAGATGCAGATACATTGCAAAGACGCGCAGGCGGCAGGCGCGATAAGAGCGCCAAAACTCAAGTCAAAACTGGACTATAAATAACGCTGCAAGTGTGTGTGTGTGTGTGTGAGTGTGTGTATGTGTGTGTGTGTGTGTGTGCAGTCATGTCAAAAATATCTGCATATGGCCATCAGAAGGACACGAGGCACAAGGAAATTTAAATTTGAATTGTTGATGCAACTAAATGAAGGCACAGATCTCACTATCTCTGCCTGTCTCTCTCTCTCTCTCTCTTCTCTTCTCTCCCTCTCTCTCTCTCTATCTTAGTCTGTATCTTCCTGCTTTTCCCTCTTTCCCTCTCGCTCTGCCTACAGCTTTAGCTTGCACTTAAAACTAGCTAACTAAGCTGGGAAAAAGGCTAGGCTGGCTTAGCTGGCAGCGCCTAAGACAAGAGGCAGGAAGGGGGAGAGGAAGAAAGAGAGAGAGGAGAGAGAGAGAAGAGAGAAGTAGAGAGGGCCATGCATGTCGCACAAGTTGGAAATGAATGACGTTACGTGAAGTTGACAACATGTCAGAATGGAGAAAAGATACCGTAAATGGACAGACAGCATGGAACGAGTGCAAGGGGGTGAAAGAGGGAGGGGGCGGGGGAGCGAGGTCAGAGGGCAAAAGTTAGCTTGCAAACAAGTGACATTTATGTTGCCAAAACAAATAACAAAGCGGCGGGAGATCTGGGCAGGAAGAGACAGGCAGGAGGGGAAAGGAAGGCACCGAGGGAGAGGAACAGTATGAAAGAGAGAGAGAGAGAGGGATAGAGAGAGGGAGAGAGAGCGAGTGGTGTGCGTGCGTGTGTGTGTGTGTGGCACGCTCGCTGGCTAAATCAGAAATCGCAAATATTAGAATAAAGACGACGACGGCGACGATGGCGCGTGTGCGAGAGCGAGACGCAAACAGAGACACACAAGACACATGTGCAGCGCTGCAGTGCACACACACACACACACACACAGAGTGACAGCGAACTTAACTCGCAGGAAAAAGTATTTTTCCGCAACAAACAAGCAAAAGTGACACACAGCAACAGCGGCAGCAGCTGCATTGTTGTTGTTGTTGTTGCTGTTGTTGTTGTTGTTGTTGTTGCTGTTGCTACTTGCACTGGCGCCAAGCATTCAACGCTCAACAAGGCGTGGCACTGGTGCACGACGCCCACACACAACGCCAGCGACAGCGACAGCGACAGCAGCAGCAGAGCACAGCGCGCTCGCAAATTTTAGCTTGGCTTTGATTTGCTTGCGAATACCCTGTACGATGGCGAAGAACTATGCATGGGGTAGCATGGACTAGTAAAGAGTAGAGCAATCTACTCTATACTGAGTTAACTTGGAAAAGACACTGAAAGACGCATCTATTGCTATAAATTTACTATAATTATATGTATATTTGCTATAAAACTGTATAACAAGTGTACAAGAAACAAGTTCATGTTTGAATTTAGCTTAAATGAGCTTAAAATGTGTCATAATATTAAAAGGATGTAGCTGCAGTAAGTTTTATTTGCTATAAAAACTTGCTATAAATTTTTATAGCATATACCTAACAAAGAATAATTTTAATCTGCCATTATTAAGCACAATTCGCAGCTTAGCAAATGTGTTTTATTTCTGTACATTTTTATAGCACAAATTCTTATACATACATATATTTGTAGATTTTTATAGCATAACACGTTATGCCATAATTTGAATTTCGCAACAATTTAGTTTATAAAAGAGTTCACAGCTAATCAAATGTGATATATACGCATATTTGTATAGCACATTAACCATAAAACTTTATAGCATCACTTTAATTTTGCAGCAATTTAGTTAATAAAGTTTATACAGCGCATAGCTTGCATAAGTGATTTATACATAATTTTTATAGCACATTTACTATAAAACTTTATAGCATGTGTGCTATAATTTCTTGAAATTAATACTACCATAAGGACTTAAACAGCTTATGTTAAGTGCCTTACGAAATAAACATGCCATAAAGCTTTATAGCACATTTAATCTAAATATACAGGGTATGCCTATAGTCTATGCTTTGCACTGCTTGCCTATGCCTTGCTTGCACTGCTTTGTTGCTGCTGCTGCTGTTGTTGTTGTTGTTGTTATTGTTGCTCGCTTCACGTTGCGCATCGTGCGCCAGGCAAGGCTAGACGAGGAAGAGGGGCGGGAGAGAAGGAGGAAGAGAAGGAGGCGCATAGTGCGCGCGTGTGTTTGCATATCTGAGCACTGCGATCGCCAAGTGTCGTCGTCGTCGTCGTCCTGGTTCTGGTTCTGGCTCTGGCTCTGCCTTTGGCTCTCGTCCTGACAAGGCGCGTCCGTTTCTCAGCCGTGCCGTGCAACGTGCTGTGTTTGCTTGTGGTTCGTGACTGCGGGGCGGCGCCAGGCACTTGACTCCTGTTGCCCCACCTCCCTCACTCCCCCTGCCTGCCTGCTCCTCCTCCTGCAGCTCCTGCTGCTCGGCACATCCTTTGTGTTTGCCTCGTTCGCGTCGCCAAAGCCAAAAGTTTATGGCGCGTCGCGCCTTTTGTTGCTGCTACCATCGAATGGCAAGCAGGCAACTCCCATCCCTCCCCTCCCCCACCCCTTTGGGCAGGGGGCGTGGTGGCGTTGCCTTATCAGGCATTTGGCCAACATTTTCTTGCTACTTGTTTGTTTGCTCCTGCGATTTTTGATAACTGACATTTGCCTCGACTAGAACAAATGAAGCCCCACAGGCCAAGTGGCTGCACAGACAGAGAGCGAGAGAGGAAGAGTGAGAGAGAGCGAGAGGAAGACAGAGGGAGGGTAAAGGTAATTTCCCTCTGGCCAAATGATATGGATGTGCAGCACGCAGATTGCCATGCTCGATACGAGAAAGGAGGAGGGGGAAAGGGGGCGGGGGCGGGGGCACTGAAACTGAAACCGAAACTGGAGCTGCAACTTGAACTGGAGCAGCTGCCTTGACTCCCCCTGGCCCCCCCTTCCCCACTCACTGCCTGGCAGTGCAGATTATAGCGAGAGATGTTTGCCCAAAAAAAAGAACAAGAAGTAGAAGAGGAGGAAGTGAAAGAAGGGGAGGTGAAAACAAAGGAAAACTCCACCAAAATCGGCAAACTGAGTTTAGTTTGCAAGTGTTTACGATATAAGTAGCCCATGTTGTGGGTTAATACAGTGCACACTCGATAGAATGAACAGAGAATTTAAATGGAAACTACGGGAGGATGGAAGAAGAGGAGAATGGGGAAGAGATATTGCCAGATAGTGAATAAAAAGGAGGAAATTAGAAAGAAGATGACAGAAGGTGATAAAAAAGAAGGAAGAATTGAATAGAAAGAAAGAAAGAAAAAGAAAGAGGTTATAAACAGGAACTAGACAAGGAAGGAGAAAACGAAAAATTGAAGGAAATGAAACTGAAAAATAAAAATAAAAGAAAAAAGAAACTTATAGAGATAGAAAGAGAGAGAGAGAGAGAGAGGGAGAGAGAAAAGAGATAGAAAAGACAAAGAAAAAATAAGAATGATAGAAAGGACAAAAGTATGACAGAAAGAAACAAAAAGCTTAAAAAAAGAAAGAGACAGAGGAATACCGAATGCAGCAAAAATTGAAAAAGAGAAACGAGGGAGAAGCTACAGACAAAATGCTATATGAATAGTAGAGAAAGAAAGGAAGAAAGAAAGAAAGAAAAAATTGAAAGAAAAAAGGAACTTTTAGAAAACAGAAGAATTTCAAAAGATGTTCAAACATTTTCTGCTGCAATTTAAAAAAAAGTGTAAAAAGTTTAAAAAATTAAAACATTTTTAAAAGATTTTCTAAGATTTTCTCAGATTTTGGCATTCAAGTCGATAGGAAAGTGAAAAATTGAACATTATAATACTGTATGCCTGCAATTAGTAAAACAAAGTTCTAAGATTTAGAAGGTTGTTTATCAGTTCAGCAATTTTATTTTAAGGCTCAAAAAATGACGAAGTATTTGTGAAAATTTGTGGGATTATATATTATATTATATACACGTGTATAATTATATATATTATATACAGCTGTGTTCACAAAAATAGCAGTGCTCATTTGCTGCAACTTTAAACTTAATTTTCTATATCAAAAAGTAAATGAAATATTTTTAACAATAACAAATCAAGTTATTGTTGAAAATGTTGTTAATTTTTTGTACATTATTAATTAAAACAAAAAAGTGCTGTTTACAGCTGTTCATGCAAATAGCAGTGAGCAATGAAAAATTTGTTAAACAACTTCATATATATAGTATAGTTTATTTTTTAAAATATTCGAAATGTATTGTATTCTTAGTTCTAAGCAGAAAAGGTTTTAGTTCCTAACCTCAACTCATAACTACATATATAATCCCTACGTATGTATATAAACCCTTTCACTTGGGAAAAAAGAATTTATTTTCTTTTAGTAAAGTAAATAAAAGTAAATAAATAAATAAATAAAAAAAAACAATTCTATATTATAAAACAAGCTCATATTTGTTTTATTTTTGTACAATATTTATAGTAAGTTTACATAAACATTTGCAGTATTTTTTCTTAACTTTTTCCAATCTTAACTTTGGCCCACAACTTGATTTGCCTTGCGGTTGAAATTTTCCAAAACTTTCAACAACCTCAGCAAATGCAACAGTTGCGACGCAAACCAAGTGATCTTTGGCGCGATTGTGGCAAAGTTTGCACAACAACAACCACAACAACAACAACAACAACAACGATGCAGTTGACAGGTGAGCGTCGTGACTCGTCGTGACTTTGCCGTGACTCGTTGTGACTTAGCCGTGAGTCGCGGGTCGAGTGAAAATATTGACAAGTGAAACATGCAGACAAATGAGCGCACGCGGCACAGGCGCCAATACGCACACACACACACACACACGCACACACAGACACAGACAATGTCAGACAGACGTGCTCAATGTGGCGCAGGACCAGCAGCAACGGCTGAGGCAGAGGCAGAGGCAGAGGGCGCGGCAGAACGGGCACCGAAGCAGGACCAAGACAGGCGGAGGCAGTCAAGCACTTCACAGCTTAACACCCTAATGTGCAATATTTTTGACTCCCACACACACACACACCCCTACACACACCCGTGCGCACACACACACACACGCACACAAATGTAGCCAGCGAAATGTATAAAAAGGAAATACACAGAAGGCGCCCCTGCTCCCGTTTCCGCTCACATTCACATTCAGGCCGTGCGCCCCTCTTCCCTCCCCCTTTCTCCTCCCCCTCCTCCCTTCCCTATTGAACTGTCGAAGTCGAAGGCGCGACTGCGTTGCCATCAGCAGCAGCCACGGCAGCAACGACGGCAGCAACGACGGCAGCAGCAGCAGCAGCGCCACTCACTCAGTAAGCATCGTCAGCGCGTCACCTCGCTTAGCCTGGCACCCCCTGCCCCTGCCCCTTCAAGCAGGCAGCAAACGACAATGGCGCTTACACGCACACACACACACACGCACACAGAGATAACGCGCCGGCTGCGGGCGCCACCCACAGCCCAGCAACAACAACATTCGCGCAGCGAGTGCAAGCGAGAGCGCAATATGCCAGCCACGCTCCCTCGCTCTTGCGCGCTCTCTCTCTCTCTCTCTCCCTCTCTCGCTCTGTCGCACTCGCACTCGCTCACTCTCGCTCTGGCAGTGTCAAAGCAGCAGCTGCCGTCGCCGTCGCTGCTTCCCTATTTGAAGTTTGGCATTTTTTGCAGCTTTTTTTTGGCTTTTTTTTGGCTTTTTTTTGGCTTTTTTTTGGGTTTTTGCTTTTTTTGCATGTATTTTTGCTACCTTCTTTTTTGGTATTTTTTGCGTATTTTTTTTTTTTTTGGCCGATTTGCTCATTTTTTATTGCGCTTGATCTTTGGCTTATTACCATGTCACGTTGCAGGCGAAATGCGAACGCAGCCGGAATACAAAATGCGAAGTTCTGTCCGTTGTGTCCGTTGTTGTTGTTGTTTGAGTTGTTGTTGTTGTTGTTGTTGCTTGAATGCGTTAAAAATGCCAAAGGGGGCGTCGCATCTTTTTACTTTTTACGCTGCCTTTGACAAGGCTAAACAACGACAAGAGGCAGGCAGCAGTGGCAATTGTTCTGGTTGTTGCAGTTGTTGTTGTCATAATTGTTGTTGTTGCAGTTGTTGTTGTTGTCATGCGCTTGCTTAAACTTGCGCTTTAAAATGCGCCTCAATGCGGCCGAGCAATGCAAAGTTTGCACAAAGCGCAACAACAACAAGCAACAACAACAACAACAAGTAACAACTACAACAAACAACAGCAAGCAGCAGCAACAACAACAACAAACAGGCAGGCAGAAAGCAAGAAAAGTTGCGACCAACAGTTGACAGTGCAAAAGCATTTGATATTTTACCTTGCCAAGGCAGCGCACACACACACACACACACACACACACACACACGCAGGCTGAGAGACAACACTCACACACACATACAGATAGACAGGGCTGTGAACGTGAACGTGACTGTAACAACAAGAGCAAAAGCGCCAAATGTCACTTTGAAAAATGCCATTGGTTCGACAAACTTTTCTGCCCCAACCAGCAGCGGCAGCAGCGACAGCGACAGCAGCTGCGCATCCTCTCTGCAGCAGCAGCAGCAGCGGCATATGCGAACGCCTCTGCCATGAAACCGAAACCGAAACCGAAACCAGTTGCTTAGCAACGCCCCCTTCTAACCGCAAACGACGACGTCGCGACGTCGACAGCGCAGCAGCAGCAGCAGCGTCGCAGGCAACTGTCGCCGCAGCCGATGACTGCGACAAATGTCAGCAACAGACTCCATTGCTATTTTTGCAGCAACAGCAACGGCAGCAGCACAGCCAGTTGTCTCGCTCTAACGCACGCGCTGTGCACGCGCAGGGGAAATTGTTTGCCATTGAGCGAGGCACACGATGTGTGTGTGCGTGCGTGTGTGTGTGAGTGAGCGCGCATGCGATTCGTGCACGACCAATGCGAAGGGGTAGGCCAGCCAACGCGCGCGAGAGTGGAGAGCGACGAGAGAGCGCGCGGCGAGGCAAGCAGGCAGCAAAGAGAGAGGCAGAGAGAGAGCGCGAGCGGCAGAGGGAGAGCGAGTGAGCGAGGGCTGCGCTGCCAGCAGCCAGCCGCAGCAGCAGCAGCAGCAGCATCAGGTATATCGCTTGCTGTGCCCGTGGCTCCGGCACCGGTTCAGTTTGTGTTTGGCTGCGCCTTTCGCCTTTCGCCTTGCCATTCGTTCGCGCGCGCGCTCGCTCTGCCCGCCGTCGTCGTCGTCGTCGTCGTTTGCTGTCGTCGTCGTCGTCGTCGTCTGCTGTCGTCGCTGCCGTCGACGCAGCGTGGTTCTGTGTGTACTGCTCGTTGATGTTGCTGCTGCCGTCGCCGTTTTCAGTTTTTGTTTGACGTTCGCGTGGTGCGCTCGCATGTTGCGGCCCGTTATCGTTATCGAGACATCGCACATCGCACTGACATCGTACATCGACAGCGTTGCCGTTGCCGTTAACGTTACCGTTACCGTTACCGTTAGGAACTACCGTTATTAGAGACAGCATAAGCAAAGCAAAGAGACGTCTGTGAAACAACAACAAAGCGAGAACCGTTCGAATTTTTGGCTGCAAAACAGCTGACGGACACAGCTCCAGAAGCTCCTCCAGCTCCAGCTCCAGCTTCAGCTCCTGCTTCACGTCGCCGTCTGCTCCGTCGTCGTCGCGTCGCGTCGCCGTTTACCGTTACGCGAATATTTTTTGTTGCCAAAGTTTTTTTTAAAGTGCATCGCCTGAGCCTAGCAAAAAGGAATACTACGCCCCCGGGATCTTCGCATGCCACGACAAGTGCCAAGTGCAAGCAAAACAAAGTCAGCTACAACAGCAACAACAACAACAACAACAACAACAAGTTAACAAGTTAATAACAACAACAAATACGAATTAAAGTTGAAAGCGCAGCAAGAAAACAACAAAAAAGCGAAACGAAACAAAACGAAACGAAAGAAAACGCAATCAGCTGTCGCGTGTTTTGCCGCCGGCAAGAAAAAAAAAGCAGCCGCAGCACACGTGCTCCACATTCACCTCAAGCAAACGCAAGCAGCGCATCTACCCATCTCTTTCTCTCCGACTCCCTATCTCTCTCTCTCTCTGTTTATCTCTTTGTGCCTGAGTGGGTGTTCGTGTGTGCGTGTGTGCGTGTTCGCCGCGTGTGTGCGTGCATCCTCCGCCTGCGGCAATCCTCGTCGAATCATCAACATCCACGCCTCATCATCGCGACCCTCATCATATCGCCCCCCAGCTTCGATATATTCGATAACAAAATTCTCACCGAGGCATCCAAAGCGCCCCTCAGGGCTGTCGCGCTGGCGTCATTTCTGGGCGACGGTTTTGCCGCCCTCGGTAGCCGAGCACCACCCGTCAAGGATCTAATGGCATTCGGCGCGGTTCTGCACACAAATCAGCACAATATCGGTAAGTTATCGATCATTGCATAAGCCGGGGGAAGCTATGCACAGTGGGTGTGATCAGAAGATTAGTTGGTTAGTTTTCTGGTCCACATGGGTTAAGCGAGCGATGGTTCTGCAAGGTAAAACTGTCGACTTACTAGGCAGCTTTAAATGATTCTTATTCTATTTAAGTTGGAGAGGATCAGTTGTGATCCCGTGGCAATAAACCGATCTATGTTGGTCAGCATGGGTTAAAGTAACGACGGCTATGCTAGGCACCTCTTGAGGAAGCTCTAGAGCAGCTATGGAACTTAAAACTCTACTTTCTCTACATAAGTTTCTGAGGATCAGCCAAGATCGCATTGCTATGAATCTGACTCCATTGGGTACGTTATTTATCTTGGGTTAGCATGGGTTAAGCCAGCGACGGCTTGGTGAAGCACCTCTCGAGAAGATAGGTCCCCCCCTAAGTGCTTCTCATTCTCCTCCTGCAGAGGATCTGAGAAGATCGCGTTGCTATAAATTAAACTTTCTGTTGAGGATCGAAAAAGATCGCTATGGATCACTTTCTACCTGAAAACTGGCAAAGAATGTTTAGGAATTTCTAAGCTTAGCCTATTGGGATTAAGATGATCGCAGTTTGCATGATCTTTCCCTGTTCTAACTTGTTGAAATTCTATTAAGAAACCTTTCGATATTTTTTGGAGCTTACTTATGAAGTTCAGCTGGAAGAAGAACTTGTGAGTTCTTTCCAACTGGAATAAGTTCAGTATTTTTTAGAATCTTAAAAGTTGGAAAATTAAACATGAGCCTCGGGCTAAAAAATCTGTGAGGATATAGGAAAAACTAGGAATTTGTTCGAATTTTTTTTAAAGAATTTGAAAATCACAACTAATTTTTTTGTATAAATAAGGAAAATTATTAAAAAAATACTTGAAATTCAAAAGTTTTTTTTACCAATATGAAATATCATATAAAAAAAATCAATGATCTGTCATAAAGGTATTTGGGCTGACATTCAAGAGAAATGTAGATAAATGATAAAAGAAAATTTAAAGAGAATTCAAAGAAAATTCAAAGAAAATTCCTAGAAAATACAATTGATTTTTATATATAAAAATTGTTTCGATTTTTTTAAGTTTTTCCTGAAATCGAAGGCAAATTTCAAAGCGAATGCTTTTTTTATGGATTTGACTGCCAGGCGAAATGTGAGGCAGTATGAATAATTTAAAACGAGCCAGAGCCGTTTGGGGGCAGGCATGGGTTAAGACACACACACACACACACACACACACATGTGTGTGTGTATTTTATATTTCTGGCCAGAGACGGCGAAAACTTTTTGTCTCCGTCAATTGTGGCGCATGCTTTGGGTTAAAGCATGAAGCAAAGTTTTGCACTTTTGAACTTGCTGCAGGGTCGCAGTGGACCACCCTCTCGCTCTCGCTATGTCTCTGTCTCTCTCTCTTGCCGGGCACTGCTGTTGCTGTCCCCCTTGCTTGCGCCCATTTTGTGTGCGCTTTGCAAGTTTTTGTGTTCGCGTTTGCCTGTGCGAAAAGTTTTGCTTCGACTTGTCAAAAGTTTTTTGCTTCCCCCCCGCCCCCCGTGCCCACTGTACTTGTTGTTCCACTGTGCTTGTTGTTGTTGTTGTTGTTGCAGTTTGTTTGACTGTTTTGCTTTTGTTTTATTTCATTTGCTCTCATGTCAAATTTTCACTTTTGCTGACTGTTTAATGTCAGGCGAAAAAACTTTTGATTTGCCTTTGTTCCCCTCCTTCTCCCCACTTCCTGCTCTCCTGCTCTGCTTCTCTTCTGCCTACGCTTTCGCTAAAGTGCACAGCAAATTGCGTCAACAAATTTGTTAGCCTGCCTGCTGCATGTGGCATGCTGCATGCTGATTTGTGCTGTGCATGCAGCCCCCTCCCCTTCTCTCTCTCTCTTTCTGGACTTGCAGCTTGCAACTTGCAACTTGGCAGCTTGGCAACTGACGACTCATAAATTTCGGCCTCGCTCGGACAGGCGTTGCAAGTGTGGTACTGCTGCCCAGAGAGAGGAGGGGCGTGCCGTCTTGTCCCAGAAGTCAAAAGTCAAAGCTGTCAACGGGCAGAGGCGGAGGGACAGAGCGGGGGCAGGCTGCCTGGGGTCGCCTGTCGGGGGCAACTGCAGATAGAACAAAGCGCAGCCAAAAGTCATAAAACATTT
Source organism: Zaprionus ghesquierei (assembly GCA_018904095.1). Taxonomy (NCBI): domain Eukaryota; kingdom Metazoa; phylum Arthropoda; class Insecta; order Diptera; family Drosophilidae; genus Zaprionus; species Zaprionus ghesquierei. The sequence continues at coordinate 15,327,515 of JAEIGP010000394.1, read as the reverse complement.
GCAGGCAGCTAGCCATGTTGTTGTTGCTGTTTTATGTTGCAAGTATCTTTCAGTTGCATCTTTTCAATTTTGTTGTTGCACAGCAGCAACAAAAGCTCAGCAACGCCTTTAACACAGTTCGCCTGCTGTTCATCAACATTTATGACTGTCCTGACGAAGGCGATGATGATGATCGCGCTGATGACGATGATGATGATGTGTGGCATGGCAGCGCATTCGCTTGCAACAAAAGTTGCTGCTGCTGCTGCTGCTGCTGCTGCTGCCTGATCTCGCAGTCAACGTCAACATTTTTTATGCGCCATTTTCTTCATCATTTTTACGGTCAACAGTTGCTCAAGTCGCTTTACGAGCAACTACAGCAGCAGCAACTATTGCTGAATAGAAAAGATACAACAACAACAACAGCAGCAGCAGCAGCAGCAGCAGCAGAAAAAAGGCTAAACTCGCGTCAGTTCTATAGCTTTTTGTTCGGCTGCCTTTTTGATTTATTGAGCAAAAAGCGTAGCCGGCAGCCGTTGCTGCCTGAGTTTAGCCTGAGGAATTAGCCAACACTGCCTCTGTTAGATGCCTCCCTTAAAGGGGGGCGTGGCCTTGGCTATAAATAAGCCAGCATAATGAGCCGTTGAGATGCAAAACAAAGCAGGAAGAACCACCTGAGGCCGTCCTCCCCTTGGGTGGGCCGCAATTTGCAGGCAACTAAGCAAATATGGCTAAATATCTATCATAAGTTGGCTAGGAAAATTGAAAAAACATAACCCCGCTTTAGATAAAACTGTCTTCTATTGATGGCTGCTGGAAGAGGTTTTCTTAAAGAGTTTTTTTTTTAAAGCTAGCAAATCAAAGTGGCGAATGAAGTGAGAAAAGTTGGTGGGGAAAAGGGCAGGCAGAGAGTTTTTCTGTATTCTGAAAAAAACTCTAAAATTCTTTGTAAAATTCTTTCATTAATTTAGCCATATAGTTCAAGAAATTTAAGTTTTTTGTGTTTCAATATTCTTCTCTATAAACACCCCTTAAGTCTAGAAATAATTCTCTAAAAAATTGCGGATTATTTATCAGTTAATATAACAAAGTCAGCAACAGTTTTCTAAATTTGTCTCGTAAAAACCTTTCAAAAAACTTTGAAATTTTTTATGGTAATAATTTTTTCTATAAACTTTATGCTTTTTATTTACCAATTTTAAAATTGCTTAAATATTTTCAACATATACAACAAAACAAAAAATTTTTGCGTAAAGTTCTTAAAAATATCTCAAAAACTTTGTTGGTTCTACTTAATGCAAGGAAAAAAAGCTAGAAAAAAACCTCTGAAAATAATAAAAATTTAAAACACATTTCTAGAGTCTTTCTTATGGTTTCTGCTATATTTATCTATATGTATTTAGTCCCTAAAAATTTTAGCTACCAATAATTGTTCCTTATAAGCTTTATGCTATTTTGTCACCAATTCAAAGCTTTTTCAAATGCTCTCACCATATCCAAAAGAATATGTTTCAAAAAAATATTCTTTAGATTTCAAAATATTTAAAATTAGTGGAAGACAGAAAAAAAACCTCTAAAATTTTAAAACATTTATGTAGAATTTTTTAGAGTTTTTTCAAATTTTTCATACTGAGTAAATCGTTCAATCTTTTAATTTATTTTACTTTTTTTTCGAACTATTTTGTATATATTTTGAAACAACTTCAAAACTATTTTCAATCACTTCTTATCAACTTGCTGAGTGCAAACAAAAAGCAAAAAAAATTAAAATTGAAATTAAATTTGTTGTTGTTGCCAAATCTCGCTGATCTTTATGATGATTGATTCGATTTGTGTGCCAAAAAAAAAAAATCGAAAAAAAAACCAAAGCGTTTTGCAGTCGAGTCTCGGCTTAGCTACCGCGCGAAGATCGGGCCTAAGCCGACTTAGCTTACGGGGGCTAAGCCCAAAATAATTTGTTGGCCATCGCAGCTGACCTGTCTCTCTATCTCTCTGTCTCTGTCTCGCTGTCTCGCTGTCTCTGCCTCCGCTCGCAATATGCAAGTTATGTGAGGCCCCCCAACTGTTGGGAACTTTTCCATTTTGTGCATACGGGCACGGCCAGGGGCGACGAGGGGGGTGGGCGGGGGGACTGGCCTATGCCACGACATGGCCACATAGGACGACGACGCTTTGGGGCCAACGTTGCGTCGTCGCTTGTCTGACAGAGTCGCGACTCTTTTGTTTTTTTTTTTTTAGCTTTTTTTTTGTGTCTTTTTTGCAGTTTAGCTTGAAGCTGAAATAGTAATTCACATTGAATGGCTGCGCTGTGCCGCCGCAGGAGAGAGGGAGCGGGAGGGGGGGGGGAACAGAGTTGCGGCTGTTCTGGTTTCAGCGTGGCTCTGTGGCTCTTTTTATGATTTCTTAGCCGTTTTACGATTATTTTAAAGCTGTCAATAGTCAACGTGTGAGATAATTTATACGCCATAAATTTCAGTGCAAGCAACGAGTCGACTCGAGCAGCAACAACAACAACAACAACAACAACAACAAAGCGCAGACAGTTTTCAGCGGAAAGTCCACGAACGGTTTCACTAGCCGACAAATTCACAATTTTACTTGGAGGCGCTCACGAAGCAGTGGCTGCGTGGCCAAGGGGTGTGGGGGGGGGAGTTGGTTAAGGTGCGGGTGGAGCAGGGCTTAAAACATCATCAACAGGTTCTATTGCGCTTTTTGTGACTTATCGTTGTTGTTGTTGCCGTCTGTGACCATTTCGGCTTGGCCCACAATTCATTTGTGTGTAGCTTATCGCCTTTTTGGCTTGATTTACTGCCTCGCCAGCAACACTAACAACAACAACAACAACAACAGAATGCACTCAACAGGTTGTTGTACACTTGACATGCCGCAGATCAAACGAAATTAAGCATTAAAATGGGCAGCATAAAATGAAAATAAAAATAAAAATAAAATTACAAAAAAAAAGCTAAAAAAAAAAGGTTAAATAAAACGAGTGAAACACTGAAAATAAATAGAAAGAAAATAGCTGCGTTTTTTTCTCGCAGTGTTTGGCACTTTAATTATAAGCAGAGCCCAAGTTTTAGCCTTTTTTTTTTGCTGTCGTTTTATTTCTAACTCGAAACTCTTCCGGGCGCTGCGAAACGGTAGCCGCTGCCGCCGTCGCAGCCTTAGCAATTGATTTATAACCAAAAAAGATTCGCAAGCCAGCGAACACGGACAGCAACAGCAACAACAACAACAACGAGGCGACGCAAAGCCATAAAAAGCAAAAACAACCAATAAAAACGAGCAACAATTTGTAGCGAGTTTCCAATTGAGCCACTTGACGCGCTCTCACGCAGCAGCTGACAGAGAGAGGCGGAGAGAGGAGGCAGAAGGGAGCGGGAGTAGCTGGTAATGACCTTTAACCCAATGTCCAACTTCAACTTCAACTCGCAGTCGGAGTCGGAGTTGTTGGAGTTGGAGTCGCAGTCGCGGGCAGGACAAGCGCGGCTCAGCGTCTACGGTTTGCTCATTCGGCTGGAACCAACGCGCCCAAGAAAAACGATCGCGCCGCAGATGACCGCAGCTAAATGCGATTAGTTCCGAGTGCTCCGAGTGCTACGAGTGCTGCGATCCAGCAACGGCAACGGCAGCGGCAGCCAACGCAGTCGCAGTCGCAGCCAGGCGACACAATTGTCGCTAACGTTTTGGCGGCTTAATTAGCTCGTATAAGTGCTTGGTCCAAAAGTTGTGCGTGGATTTAGCTGAACGACTCATCTTATAAGGCTTACTGCCTTTTATACTTGAATATAATTTTCTTTAATCTGTAGTTAAAATATTGTTTTGAAAAATTTCATTTATATTTCTACAGTTTCATTTTGTGCTAGAAATTTTTTTTAACGTTGAAAGTTGCTTTATCAATAAATTTATTAGTTAAATTTATTTGTAGTCTAGTTTTCGCATCAATAGAATTTATTAAGAATAAACTTCTTTTAAAATTTCGAAATTTAACTGATTCGCAATGTTAGAATGTTACAATAATGTTGATATGAAGTGGATCTTTGTATTGCTTAAAATCTCTTAAAAGAGTTGCTTCAATAGATACATGTTCAATTTTTGATAAACATTTTCTTCTTATAAACTTCTTTTGTATTTTTTACTTGCAGAAATTACTTATATGTTATTTTATAGAAATTTGCTTACCAAAGAAAAATTTACTCAAAATAATTCATAAAAAATGTTTTTCTAGAAACTCACAGTTCACAGTTCTATTTGTCATTAGCCAACTTTATTCTATACTTCTATAGTAGACTCTACCAATAGGTAATTTCTTGCTAATGATCTAACATCGCAAAAATTAATGAAAAGTTACTTTCATTAGATCTATAGTTGAGCGGCTTCATGGGGAATTTCTTCTCTCAAATTTACGCTCAAAATTAATCAAATAAAAAAATTTCTTTGTACTTATTTATTTGTCCATGGCTCTATAGTCTGAGTCTCTTTATACAACTTGTACAATTCGCAAGAAAAATGAGAAAATTCAAAAAATTCAAATTATTTTTAATATTATATATTTATGGAGTCAATTAAGTCCATTTAATTCAGTTGGAATATTTTTATCCAAACAAATATATTATAAGTTCTTTATTATCATAATATATAGAATTGATAATATTATAAGCCGCAACAGAAGTTTCAATACGTCTCGTTCACTTTTGTCGCCTGCACCGCAGCCACTAATTTCGTGTGTGCATTGTGTCTGCTTGTTGTCGATTGTCGCTGCACGCTGCTCTGTCTCTCTCTCTCTCTCTCTCTCTCAGACGGTGCGGGCGGCACGGCGCAGATCAACGGGAATCTCTCTCTCTCTCCCACTCTTTGCCCCTCTCCGAAGCGGGGCCCATATCATCAATAACCGAAAAACGCTCAACATAATGATGCGTGTAATGTTGCTGCTGTCGCTGCGTTGTCGGCGACGGCAACGGCAACACCTTCGCCAGCGCTGTGTGTCTCCCTCTCTCTCCCTCTCTCACCCTCTCTCTCTCTTTCTCTGCTCTTTTGTCTGCCGCCTTCGAACTCAATGAGCGGCAATTTGTTATGCGTTTTTATTGTGCGTTTATTAATTTGATTATGGCTGCATTATAAACTCGCCGGCAAAAGGCAGCAGCAACAACAACAACAACAAAGACAATCGGCATTTATAGCTATCGCTGCTGCTGCTGCCGGCGTGTCAACAGCAGCGGCAACATGTTGCAGGCGCCCCCCCACAACAAACCGAACAGCAACAACAACGGCAACAACAACGGCAACTCAAGGCGCGTTTTTACTTTTAAATGCGTCGTATGCAAATTAATTAATCAAAATCGCGCGCTACACGTGTCGTGCTTGTTTGTTGTTGTTGTGGTTGTGCTGTTGTTGTTGTTGTTGCTGTTGCTCTTGTGTTGCTGTTGTTCTGCTCGTTTTGTTGTTGCCAAACCATTTGCGGCAAAACATCAAAACGCAGCGCGAACAAAACATGCGGCAAGAGCAAAAAAAAATATGTGTATAAAAAAGGCTAAAAAGCTAAAAAAAAAAAAAAAAAAAAAAGCAGCGGGCGGCAACGCCGTCGCCGTCGCCCTCGTCGTCGCCAAATGTGAAATTCGCTTGGCAGCGAACCGCATCGAATTGGCCGAACCGAACCAGAGCTAAACCACAGCGCGGCAAACCACAGTCAGCCGCAGCAAACCAATGCGAACAGAATTAAGCTGAACCGAACCGAAGCTGAACCAAACCAAACCAAACCAAAACGAACCAAGCCGAACCGCAGCTGAACCGAACCAATGCGAAAGCTGTAGCTTAGCTCGGCGTGAACTGTGTGTGGGAAAGAAAAGGCATAGATCAGAGGCTCTTGCTCTCTCTCTCTCTTCTCTCTTTATCTCTATTCTCTTTCTCTATTCTCTCTCCTGAAAGGCCTGAGTCCTTTCTCTCTCTTCACCTCTCTTTCTCTCTCACCTGTCTCTCTTTCTCTTTCTCTCTCCTCAACTGTCTCTCTCTCTCTCTCTCTTCACCTCTCTCTGTCTCTCTCTTCAACTCTCTCTCTCTCTCTCTATTTCTCTTCACCTTTTTCTCTCTGTCGCTCTCTTTACCTTTTTCTCTCTGTCGCTCTCTTTACCTTTTTCTCTCTCTCTCTCTTTACTCTCTCTCTCTCTCTCTCTCTCTCTCTTTCTCTCTCTCTCTCTCTCTCTCTTCATCTCTCTCTCTCTCTCTTTACCTCTCTCTCTTTCACCTCTCTCTTTACCTCTCTCTCTCTCTCTCTTTACCTCTCTCTCTCTCTCTCTCCTTCTCTCTCTCTCCCTCTCTCTCTCTCACCTCTCTCTCTCTCTCTTCTCTCTCTCTCTCTCTCTCCTTCTCTCTCTCTCTCTCTCTCTCTCTTCACATCTCTCTCTCCTTCTCTCTCTCTCTCTCTCTATCTCTGTCTCTTCACATCTCTCTCTCCTTCTCTCTTTCTCTCTCTCTCCTCTTTACCTCTTTCTTTCTCGCTCTATTACCTTAAGTTTTTCTAGCTTTAGTTTTACTTTTACTTTTACTTTGTTTGCTTGAAATCTTTCAATATCTTTCTCTGTCCTGCTTCTCCAATATAGTTTCCTCTCTTTCCACTGCAATTTCGAGCCATCTTTAGCTATCTATTGCTGTCTTCTTCTATTTTCCGCTCGTATTTATTTTGTTATTTCTATCTCTCTTTACTTAGTTTTCCATCTCTTTTTAAGTCTCTGAGTAACCTGGCTGGTTTCCCTCTCTCTTTCTTTGCTTGTGCTCTGACTTACTCGTTGTTTGTATCTTTCTCTCTCTCTCTCCCTCTCTCTCTGTTGTTCGAAAATCTTTATATTTCTAACTTTTCTTTCTTTCTCTTTCTCTCTCTCAATTTATCTACCTATCCAGCTCTTTGCTTTTTATAAAAGAAAATTCTTGAATATTCCCAAAAATTAAAGAAAAAAAATCTTGGCCCCTAACTAATAAAATAAAATTTTTTAAAATTATCAATAGCTTAACTAAATGTTCCCTGAGTTCTACCAAAACCAAACCCGCCACATAGAGGACACTTAACATTTTTTTTGGGCCAGCTCCATTTAGGGCAACTGGCACGCTTATTCGCTATTCTTTGGCTTATCTCGTTCGGGTTTATGAAGTGGGGGTCTAAAATCGGGAAATCTCGCACAAGTGAAATGCGAAACCATCCACATGAGACCAGTTAACCGGGATGCTGCACATTTTGCAGGCTCTTTATCGCTGCCAGGGGAAGATTTACAGGCAGCGCAGGCAGCGACGCAGGCAGCGGGCAGAGGCTGTGCCTGATGCTGGTGGCGATAAGCGATGTCGTCGGTTGACTTTTTGCCACCCCAACTTGCCACAGAGTGTGCTACCCCCCTCCCCCCTCTGCTGGCTAGGGGTAGTCTGCAGGCAGGGGGCGTGGCAGGGGGGAGGGGGGGGGCAGGCTCAGCCTGTGCTACGTGCAGTCGCATTCAAGGTTAATGCTTTGTCACAAAATCGCTTGACTGAACCCGAGATATGGCGATAAGAGAATTTCTCTCATCTCGCTAGTACCGTTATTTCTCCCCCCCCCCCCACGATTTTTCCTCTCTTCCTCTTCCTCTTTCGCTCTGCATTTTTTTCGCTTTTTCTCTGCTCGAGTTTCGAGTTTGTTTAACTTTTGGGCTGAAATCGGAGCAGCGCATAAATTGCGCTTATCGGGGGGCGGCAGCTTACGCAGCTAATGGCCCAGGGGCGTAGGCAGAGGGGGGGTCTACACGAAGTTTAGCCAAGCATTGCGGTCAATAAGAGCAACTCAGTTCGATATCAAAGCAAAAGTTAACAAAATGTTGCCTATTATTAATTGCATGGCAGAGGCGTGGCCCCAGGGGGGGCGGCGGCGGCGTAAGAAGCAACATTTGCGCACACTTGGAGGCAATAAATTTGCAAAATTAATGCGAAAACCAATTAAAAGACATCGATATGCAAGCAAGGACAAAGACGCAGGAGAAAAGAGATAGAGAGAGAGATGGAGAGAGAAAGAGAGAGCAAGTTGCATAATTATAATATGCATAATATTGTGCTATCGCTCGACAAATGTTTGCCCGAGCAGTTAACAAGTCAAAGCAGAGTGCGGCGAATTCGGGCGGCGAATTTCGATCGACCCGGCGCACGCTGCATTTGGCACAAAACTTTAATCCTTTAATCGCATTAAACGCTGTCAAAGTCAGTGAGCAGGCCAGAGGGGAGAGGGAGAGGGAGAGCAAGGGAGAGAGGGAGAAGGGGAGTGCGAGGGGTAGGTGTTGCAAGTGCAGCGCGTGTCTGCCGCATTAAATATTGAAAAATGCAAATTTACAAAAACATAAATTTTAAATGAATCGCCAACACCAAAAGCATTTAAAATCAATCAATGAGCCTGCCTGCTGCCACAATGCACCTGTGTGTGTGTGCGTGTGTGTGTGTGTGTAACGCGCCGATAGGCAATGTCAAAGCGACCCCAGCGACCACATCAAATGTTGCCATTCAGCAGCATTTTGTGCGGCATGTGCGGCAGCACAGCGCATGGGCGGGGGGCAGAGAGTGTGGCGAGGGGGGAGGGGGTGCATTGTGTGCTTGAGCGGCATGCAAAGGGTATTTGCTGGCCTGGCTCCATTGATATTAACAAAATAAACAGGCAACAACGTCAGCCGCACCATAACATACCCTCTAACAAAGCGCATGGGTGGCGTCGACGAGGAGGGGGGGAGGGGACATTACTGCAGTGGCCACACCCCTTGCCTCTGCCGCTGCCCCATTCACGCTTTTTGCCCCACACAGAACGCAGACATTGCACAAATAATGCGTTTGTTGCCGCAGCTTAGTTAGAGCGAATCTATAGCTATATAGCTATAGCTTTGTATTTGGCGTGATTTCAATGTGGTGTTAGCTTTTTGTAGCTAAATCTGTTTTTAGTTGTTTTTAAGCTAAAATTTCATGATGATTTGGCCGCAAGTTACGGAGAAAATTAAGAAAAAGTGTTTAGAGAATTTTCAGAAAAATTATTTAGAGTTTTTTTTTAGGGCCAAAAGATTGAAAGGGAATATATATGTATATATATTGAAGTCTTTAGTTGTGAAATAATTTATAGCAAGGCAGTTTAAGCAGCTTTTTTGGTCAACATATTTAAAAATAGCTGAGCTAAGCTGCGTAAATATGTGCTATAAAGAAGTTGCTATAATTTTTTTTTTTTAAATGGGAGTAAAAAATGCTATAAAAGTATATAAATAAAATATAAAATATATAGAATATAAAGAAATATATTGACAGCAGTTTTATCAGGCAATTGCTGGGCTAAGCTGCTACAAAAAAAGTTGCTATAATTTTTCTAGCGAAATTGCCATAAAAAGGGATATTTATTATGTACATGCGAGGCTTTTATTGTAAAATTTTATAAGGAAAGGTAACAACATTAGTTTTATCAGGCTGTTGCTTACTTAAACTTCATAAATTTGCGCTATAAAGAAGTTGCTATAACTTATCTAAAGAAAATAGAAATAAACAGAATATGTTAAGAGATTCATTCAAGTTTTTTATGCTAAGCCACTACACAGCAAATCAGTTATGACAGTTTTACTTTTGATCATATACTTAAATACCTGAGCTAAATATAAAGCTATAAAGCAGTTGCTATAACTTTTCTTAAGATAAAATAGAGAAAAATAAACTTAAAAGATATGCATAAAATATAGTCTTTTGTAGAGACTAGGAATTTTGGCAACTTTCTTATAAAATATGCTAGCTTAACTGCATAAATACGCGCTATAAAGCACTTGCTATAAATCGGACTAAAAATGCCCGCTCAAAGCCTACAGCTACACTAAGGGCATCAGCTTTATTTCTCTAGTTATCATTTAGATGGCTTTGTGGGGGCGGTTGGGGGGCATGCAACATGACAGCCATAAAAAACAGGGGTGGAGAGTGGCAGCGGGGGAGGGGGGGGGGTCCGCATAAGTTGAAGTAGAGCAAAAAGAAACAATGAAATTGTCATGTCGCATACGAATGGCCTGCACTGTGTCGGGGGTGGCTGTGCCACTCTGGCCGTGGATAGGACGGGTAGCACATCACTCATACGCTAAGGCTTATCATTGGCTATCTGTCTGCTGACAAACGCAAACAACAACAACAACAACAACTGCGACAACAACAACAACAACAACGACAGCTGAACACGAACACGAAGCCAGGCAAAAGCAAAGCGAGACGCGACGAGGCGAGGCAACACGAGCGCAAGCCGAGTGGGCGTAGGTCGCAGGCTGCCACCCCCACAAACACACACACACACACACCCTCACACACACACACACACACCAAGCGAGCCACTGCCTGCTACTGTTGATATGAAAAACTCTCTCGAGCCTATAAAAATCTGTGCGTCCTGACGACAATGTTTCATGACGATGCCAGCCAGACGGATGGCAGGGGCCGTAGCAGGGGGGGGGCTGTGCCAGGGAGACGAGTGTAGCTGCAGCTCGCATGGAAATGAAAATGGAAATGTTAATGACCATGTTGACTGGCTGATCAGGCAGGCAGGGGCGTAGGCAAGGGGGGGCGGGGGGAGGGGGGAGGGTTCGGGCTCGTGTAAGTAGCTTTTGACAGTTGGGAAAATATGAAGAAAATGCAAAAAAAAGAGAGGAAAACCTTACAACCTGCTGTGTCGGCCAGGCGGAGACCAGGAGACCATCTTCAATGCCAAAAGCGGCAAAGAATGCGCCAAAGCGTTCACGCTAGCTGTCTCGCTTGCACTCGCACCGCACTCACTCTCCTCTTCCCTCTCTGCCCCTGCCTCTCCACTCACAGTTTGCAACGCAACATGAATTTTAATACAAAGCAACAAGAAGAAAACACAAACTTGTTCGTTCGTGTTGTTCGGGCAGCTGCTCAACGGCGCACCAAGGGTTGCCAGGGCAGGCAGCCAGGGGGGCGGGGTCTGATGGGCATGGCCAGATAGCAGGCAACTGATAGGCAAGCGAGCGATAGCTGCAGATACTTTTATTTTATTTCACTTTGTTTTTTTCTTTTCTACGTGCGAGCAAGACAGAGCGGAGGGCGGCGAGAGGGAGAGAGGGAGGGGGGGCTGACTGGCAGCCGCCGCCTCTGGTTTTGGTTTTGGAAATATAATGGCAAAGTAAACAGTTTCGCGACGACGACGACGACGATGGCTTCTGTGTATCCAGCCGGGCTGAAGCTCGCGCGAGCTCTCTTTGCCTCCGCCTCTGCCTCTGCCTCCGTCTTGGTCTTGGTCTCGCTGTTTCCCCGCCCACAGCTACACAGCTACAGCTCCTTCACTGCAAGTCCAAGTAGAGCCTGCCTACCCCTCCACCTCCCCCCCACTACGCCCCTGCTGCTGAGCCACTTTCATGTCGTTCTGTGCGCTTGTGTATCTAGCAGATACTTTATATGCATGAGTTACAGAAAAAGAGGCGTATTTTCGTATCTTGTGTGCGCATTAAATAAAAGCAGCAACAGCAACAGCAACAATGGCAACAACAATGGCAACAACAACAATAGCGACAACAATAGCGAGTTTGTGTGTAGCAAAATATAAATATAAAATTTACATGGCAAAAATGGCTGCAGCGCATTGAAAGTTCGCCAAGACAGCAACAAAGACGGTGCGAAAGAGAGAGAGAGAGAGACAGAGAGAGTGGGAGAGAGGTAGATAAGCAGACAATGCAGGAGTGTGTAAGTGCAAGCAGGACAACAACAAACAGAGAGCGACAACAATTGAAGAACTGTCACAGCACAAAAAGAACTACTTGAAAGGAACTAAGTAGATGTAACCTAAGCCATAAATCATGATATATGATTTGTGTATAATCAGACCTATAGGTACCTTAAATATAAACAAATATGGCTGAGAATTTTCTTTCTTTGCATTAGGCAACAGTGAACAAGTAATAAATATAAGAAATTTGCTTAGTTTGAGACAATTTATTAAAGCAAATGTCTTGGACATAAATCGGGAAAACTTGCATGGCGATATCATGAATAATTACAAAAATCGGCCGATATGTGCTATGGCAGCTATACAATATATCGGTACAATTTCGTTCGAATTTTGACAGCCTTTTAAGGGCATACTTAGACATATATCAGGAAAGTTTCACGGCGATATCTTAATAAATAACAAAATTCGACCGATAGGTTACATGGCAGCTATACGATATATCGGTCTGATTTTAATAAAATTTGCACAACTTTAAATGGACATACTAAGGCACAGATTGCGAAAGTTTCTTGGTGATATTATGAAAAGCTACGAAAATCGGCCGATATGTGCTATGGCAGCTATACGATATATCGGTCTAATTTCGATTAATTTGTGACAGCCTTTTAAGGACATACTTAGACATATATCGGAAAAGTTTCATAGCGATATCTTAATAAATTACAAAAATCGGCCGATATTTTCTATGGCAGCTATACGATATATCGGTCCAATTCGGCTCATTTCGACTTATTTACAGCCTGCAGCAATAAGAAACATATATACCAAGTTTGATCAAAATCGCTCTAAGACTAAGGAACTAGTTTGCATTGCAACAGGCAGACGGACAGACAGACGGACATGACTAGTTCGACCCTCCTATTGATGCTGATTGAGAATAAAGATACTTCATTGGGGCGAAGATGTCTCCTGAGGTTCATTGCAAACTTCTGGCCAAAATTAATATACCCTCTGCAAGCGTTTAAAAGTGTCTTTAATAAATTTGTTTGTGCCTATTTTGGCAAGCCAAAGGTATTAAAAAAGAAACAACGATTTAAACAATATTAAAAGTCAATATTTTATAAATTTGTATCACAAATTGAACCAGAAATTAATTGAATACATTAAAACAGAAGCAGAAGCCATTTCGTTAAGTTTTTCTGTAGCTAACCAGCTGCCTAGTGCCAAATCGCCTCTACTACTCCAGCTGCTCAAGAACATATATCGTATATAATTTGCACAACTCCCGCTCTATACACACTTTCCACTGCTCGCAATCATTAACGCCTCAAGACAAGCAGAGAAAACCCTTTTTTCCCACACTCACACACCTCCCAGCGAGAGCGAGAAAACTTTTCACAAAGTTTCTTTTTGCCTCACTCCCGCCCACACCCAAAACAGAAACAAACAGAAAAAAAAAAAACGGCCAGAAATAAAGTTTAGCTCCTTGAGGGCTTCGCCTTTGCCGCGCCTCTTTGATGTCGGTTTTTTTTTGGTTTTTTTTTTGGTTTTTGCGAGGGCCGCTCAAGCAGAAAGAAGATCATTAATATTCAATATTTTGCGCTAATATCGCAACTAATTATGTAATTAAAATGTTAACAAGTTTAACGCGAGCAACAACGGGCGAAAAGGCCACAGAAATAGGTGTTAAGTTTGTATTAATATTTCAAGCGAACAACACGAACAACAACACGAGACGAGGCGAGGCGAGGCGAGGCAAGACGCGACGCTGACGAACTTTAGCCTCAGTCCGTGAAACGCAACATTTGATATACTTTATGGATTTTTATTTTTCTACATTTATACACGCATTTGAATATTGCGTGTGTGTGTGTGTGTGAATTGCCAGCCCTGGCTGGGCCCAAAAGCAAAAGCAAAGCAAAGCGCGTTGAATGTAATCAAAATGTCAAATCAGGCGCAACGAATCGCATTAAAAATAGCAGCGGCAGCGGCAGCGGCAGCGGCAAAAGTCGTCGGCGCCGCATCAAAGGGCAAGAGAGGAGGCGGGCAAGGCGGCACAGAAGGTAGGGGAGGTAGGAGAGGTAGAGGAAGTGCCAGAAGTGAAGCTGTGAAAGTAGCGTAGCGAAGCATATTCAAAAATTTCAAATGTAAATTGGGTGACAACAGAAAAATATATCATATATCATGCTAGATCGTGCAATAAGTGTGCCTTATAGATAATATATAATGATATATAGTATGTATATATGGTATATAGTGCCATGCAGTGTTGTATAGTGTTGTATAGCGGCCTAAACAGGCAGTTTTGTTCACAATCTGCGCCTCTCTCTGCGCTTCTCATGATCAACTCCATTTTCAAGCCTCTCTCTGCGCTTCTCAACTTTTGCACTTGCTGCTACTTTTGCTGCTGCCGATCTGCAGCTGGCTAGTAACTGTATATAGTATATAGTGCTATGCAGTGTTGTATAGTGTTGTATAGCGGCCTAAACAGGCAGTTTTGTTCACAAACTGCGCCTCTCTCTGCGCTTCTCATGGCCAAACCTTTTTGTGCGTGCCTCTCTCTGCGCTTCTCAACTTTTGCACTTGCTGCTACTTTTGCTGCTGCCGATCTGCAGCTGGCTAGTAACTGTATATAGTATATAGTGCTATGCAGTGTTGTATAGTGTTGTATAGCGGCCTAAACAGGCAATTTTCTTCACAAACTGCGCCTCTCTCTGCGCTTCTCATGGCCAAACCTTTTTGTGCGTGCCTCTCTCTGCGCTTCTCAACTTTTGCACTTGCTGCTACTTTTGCTGCTGCCGATCTGCAGCTGGCTAGTATCTGTATATAGTATATAGTGCTATGCAGTGTTGTATAGTGTTGTATAGTGGCCTAAACAGGCAATTCTGTTCACAAACTGCGCCTCTCTCTGCGCTTCTCATGGCCAAACCTTGTTTTGCGCGCCTCTCTCTGCGCTTCTCAACTTTTGCACTTGCTGCTACTTTTGCTGCTGCCGATCTGCAGCTGGCCACGTTGCCACATTAGCATGCACAAAATGAGCTGTCAGTTGGGTCAACTCAGCTCAGCTCAGCAGCAGCTGCTACTGTTCGCATTACGCATACGCCGCGTTGGACCAAGTGGACCAGTCTTGCTCACGCTTCGTGCTGCCCTTGCTTGCTATCTTTTACTGCCACTAGTACTGCCTTTTCCTCTCCCTTTCTCTCTTTTCTTCTCTTCTCTCCCTTTCTCTCTCTCTCTCTCTCTTTTTTGCGCTTTTTTTTGCTTTGCCGCATTTCCATTTGGATTTTTGCATAAGATTTGCGCGTCGAGTTTCGAGTAAACAGCAGCAGCAGCAGAAGCTGCAGTTGCAGCTGCCGCAGCAGAGCACAAAAAGTGCATGGCGAAAGAGCGCAAAAAGAAGAAGAAGAAGAAGAGGGAAAGGAAGAGGAAGAAGAAAAGTGATTGCGATTGAGCGACGGCTGCCGTTGCCGCTGCCGGTTTGGATTTTCTTGCCTGCGGCTTTAACATTTTAGTCACGTTTTAAGCGAGAAGGAAGCACGAGGCGGGGGGTGCCAGGGTAGCCAGTGGGAGGGGATTTGTATGCTGCATAGGCGTGACCAACATGGCGCAGCCAGCATAGCCAGCAAGTGCTTTTTTCTTTCCTTTTGCGGGTTGCAAGTTGAAGCTGATTTTGCAGCGCTGATGTCGAATGAATTTTGCACAGTTGCTGCAGCTTGTTGCAAGCAGTTGCCATTGTTGTTGTTGTTGTACTGTGTATTTATATTGTTTTGCCCAGGCAGCTGCCGTGGCTGTGGCTGTGGCTGTGGCTGCCGTTGCTGCTATCGTCCATCCAAGCCATCGCCTTCTTCTTTGCCTGGGTTGGCCTTTTGGGTGTTGCCCGGCCCAGCCCAGCCCAGCGAGCCATGAAGAAGCTGCTGTGGCTGCCGCTGCTGCATTATAAATGCAGTTAGGTCGGCAAGGCGACTTCCAGCTCCAGCTCCAGCCTGGACACACAATTATTGGGCTTTTGTTGAGCGCGGAAAATGTTGTGCAAAATGCTTGCTACGTGCCTCGCTGCGGTCAATGGCTGCACAGTGGCCAAAACAGATCCATGAACCTGCGATTGCGATTGCGATTGCATGCAGAGGCACAGCAAAAGCAGAGAGAAAGAGAGAGAGAGGGAGAGGAAGCGTGAGAGAGCGAGCCAGCAAAGTTGCCCAGGCTGTCCGTGTTGTTGTCGTTGTTGTTGTTGTTGTTGACAGTAAAGTTGGCGGTTCGCTCGCTACGCTGTCCTTTTCTGCTCCTCCTGCCTGACTCGCGCTGTCGCCTAGAGCAGTTGCCCTGCGACTGCGGCAGTTGCAGTAGCGGCAATTTTTCCACATCGTTACATAAATTTCAGCGCAAAATAAATGGCCAACGGTAGCCAAAAGTGCACTCAACAATATTTAAATTGCGACACTTAAGCGGCAGCAACAACAACAACAACAACAACGACGGTTGTCCGAGCCTCCACGACGACGACGGCGGCGTCTGCAAACAACAATTTGTCGCGTTTTAAAAACGCGCCAGAAGCAACGAAGGCAGCGACAAAGGCGACAACCGACAACCCAAACAACGCAACAACCAAACAGCAACAACAACAATTGGGACAGCAAAACGCACTTTAAATACTCTGCTTGCATCACTGAGAAGGAGAGAGAGAGAAAGCTTTCAGCTAAGAAATGCAGCTGCATCTAAGACACTTGAAAGCTGCTGAAAGCTCTTTGAAATTGACTGCTTAAACGAGTTACTCTATGGAAGTTCATATAAAAGCTCTTAGAAGCTCTTGAAAGCTCCCTCAAGCACCTGAAAGCTCTTGCAAAACTTTGCCCATCATTTGAAAGCGCATTGAAATGCATAGAAATCATAAACTCAGAGTTGAATTGCTTTAAATATATTCCAGTTATTTCTACTGTCAAACTAAGCTTACAGCTTGAAAGCTGCTAAAAGCTCTTTGAAGCTGCTGAAAGCTCTTTGAAATGGCCAGCTTAAGCGAGAAAGTCTATGCAAATGCGAGCAAAAGCTCTTAGAAGCTCTTGAAAGCTCCCTCAAGCACCTGAAAGCTCTGGCAAAGCTTTGCCTATCATTTGATAGCGCATTGAAATGCAAAGAAATCATAAACTCAGAGTTGAATTGCTTTAAATATATTCCAATTATTTCTACTGCCAAAC
Organism: Zaprionus ghesquierei; assembly: GCA_018904095.1. Taxonomy (NCBI): domain Eukaryota; kingdom Metazoa; phylum Arthropoda; class Insecta; order Diptera; family Drosophilidae; genus Zaprionus; species Zaprionus ghesquierei. The sequence goes on along the minus strand of JAEIGP010000394.1, from coordinate 15,310,655 downwards.
TAAGCTTACAGCTTGTTGCTTTAAGCAGCTTTAAAGCTCTTGAAAAAAGCACAAAACTAACATCTACAACTAACCAAGTTTCAAACTGGCTACACTTCTTGTTCTACCAAACCATTTAAGCCTTGCTAAGTCGCTGCTGCGCAAAGGGCATTATGATAATATATATATATATACAATATACACACAGATATATATGTATATCAGCAGAGGCAGAGCCAGTGGAAGAGGCGTACGAGCGTTGAAGCGATGAGGCTGATGAGGCTGACGAGGCAACCGTTTAACCTGAGCTCCAAAGCCTTTTGCCAGCCTGCTCTGTCTGTCTGTCTCGCAGTCGCTCCTTCTGCTGCCTCTGCGTCTTCCGTTCCGTCCGTCTGTCCGTCCGTCTGTCCGTCCGTTCGTCTGTCTGTCCGTCTGTCTATAAACGTCTATAACCTTCATTAAAAATTGTCTGCAGCGGCATAAAATGATTGATAACATCCGTCAATTTTGACATATGCGAGGCCTGCTCGCTAAACTTTACCCAGCCCCGCCTTCCTCTCTCTCTCTCTCTCTCGTTGCCTGCTGACTTCCTTGCCAGTTGCCTCTGCCTCTCTCTCTGCTGTTTCGCTTTGCTGTTGCCTGTTGCCCCGTTGCAAAATGAGTCAATTCGTCAATCAATCAGTGTGTCAGTCGCTCATTTATAATCGAGAGCGTTGGCCTGTCTGTCCGTCTGTCAGCCTGTTCATTCCATCATTTGTCCATTCATTCACTGTCCGCTCAGCTGTCCGTCTGTCCGTTCGTCTGTTTTGACTACTGTCACTCGGGGCGTATGCGCAACGAGTCATAGTAGCTTCGTCTTTAATAGCATTATTAATGCGCTCGCTGGCTCGCTTGCTTGCCTGCCAGCTAAGCTGCTGTTGCTCTCTCCAGGATGTGAGGACATCACATGCACCACGCCCCCTCAACCTCGACCTGCTTGCTCCCACACTCGACTCGACTTGACTGCCAACTCGACTCATTCCGACTGCTTGAGCACATAAAGTGCAAAACTTTTTGAATGAAAATAAATTCACACACACACAGAGAGACAGAGAGAGAGAGAGGGGCAGCTGGACTGACTGGCTCTTACCTTACCTGGCCGGGGCACGCCCCTTTCCCCCAGTTGGGTCTCTGGAGGTGCCGAGACTTAAATATGCCCCGCGGGCGCAACAACTTCTCCTCGTATATTTTATTTTACCATTTTTTGCGGCCTTCCACTCCCTCTCTCCCTCTCTCTCTGCCCGCTTCATTGACTGATTGACTGTAGCGGCGGGCGGGCAGGTTCGGGGGCGTAGGCGGGGGGTGTGGCCCAAAGATTGACTGCACTGTGTGTGAACTATGTTCGCAGCCGTAGCTGGAGCTGGAGCAGAAGCAGCCCCTGCGGCCGTGCTTGGCGTCTATCATTATTCGGTTGCAGTTTCTCGGGGTGTGTGCCACGCCCCCCCTTGCGCACACACACACACACACACACACACACTGGCCGCAGGGTGGACGACGACGTGCACAACTTTTAACCTGCAAACTGATTCATTCACGTTGATTCAAAGTTATTCACTTGTGCGCAAATATGCCACTCAGTCGGACACTCGCTTAGGCGAGAGGTGCAAATGAGTGGGCAGCCCCCGGGAAGCTGTGTGTGTGTGCTTGCCAAATTTGTCTAAGTCTGCAGGTGTAAATTCCCCACTCACACACCCACACACACACCCCCGACTTTGTGCACTTGTAAGTTTTGTGCATTTGCAAATTCGTGCACAGTGCACGCCAAATGTTTGCGCCCAGCCAAGAATTGCTCATTTGCTCACCCACGCACACACACACACACATGTGCGTGCATGCTTAATGAGCACCTACACACACACAACTCTCGTTGCCCCCCGTTTACCCCTTGAGGCAGCGGCGAGGTGCTAATTTGCGCCTCAAAGGATTTTGGCGCACGACTCCAACTCAAACTCTGCTGCGACTCGCACAAAGGTCAACAAAGCCACATCGACAAAGGAGTGGGAGGGGGGAGGAGGGGTGCGTGTTTTTCACTGCCAGCTAATTGCGCTGTTGTTGTCGCTTAACATGCAAACTGGGTAAACAGTTGGTTAAATACGCTGCCAGGAAAAGAAAGCAACTCTTAGGCAGCTCAGTTAACGTTTGACAAGAATTCATTTGTAATTCGCAACTTGTTTTAGCGCGCAAAGCTTGAAGGCAGCTCGTTTGAAAAGTGTTTGTGTACAGTTTACTGCGAATGTTAGTGCAAACTCATGATTATATGCATATTTGGTATTGGCGTGCCGTTATTTACAAATTTTGTTTGTAATTCGCAACTTGTTCTAGCCATCTGTGCTAGAAAGCTGCTTAAGAAACCTAACTGTAAAACCATTACACAAAGTTGCTTGCTTAAAATTGCAACTCAAATCAAAGACGCGGTTTAAGTTTAATTTTTACAATAATTTCTTTGTAATTCGCAACTTGTTCTGGCGCGCAGTACTTGAAAGCTGCTTGTTAAATTTGTTTGAAAAGTTTTTGTACTTGTGATCCAACTTGATAATAATGGTTTATTATTTACATTGTAAGTTTGACAAATTGTGTTTATAATTCGCAACTTGTTTTAGCACGCACGGCTACAAAGCTGCTTTGGAAATTTTATTGTAAAATCTTGTTCAATAAAGTTGCTTACTTAAAATGTGAATATCTCTCTGTGTTTAATCAAACATGCAATATAAGTTTGGTTTTTACAAAAATTTCCTTCTAATTCGCAACTTGTTTTAGCAAAAATTTCTACATGAAACCCTTTTGAGTATAATAATGCAATCAATATTTAACTCTCTCTTTCCTTCTCCCTCTTGCAGGTCGCAGCGAGCCGCCGGTCGGCGTTGGCGATCCCTGTGCCGGCTGCAATAAGCCGATATTGGACAAATTTCTGCTCAACGTGCTCGAGCGAGCTTGGCACGCGTCCTGCGTCAGATGCTGCGAGTGCCTGCAGCCGTTGACAGACAAATGCTTCAGCAGGGAGTCCAAACTGTATTGCCGCAACGATTTCTTCAGGTGAGTAGAGGCAGAGGAGAGGAAGCTGCCCCCCCCCAATTGAATGCAAAGTAATGGGCAACCAAATCACGGCGCGAACAAATCAATCAGCAAAGCAAAGGCAGAGCAATTAAGCCAAGAATGAAAGCCAAGTGGCAAGTGGCAAGTGGCGAGTGCCAAGTGCTCTCCCTACACTCTGCACTCCAGCACTTGGCTTTGTCCACACTGTTCGTCCTTTGTGCGATTCCATTTGATTTCACCTGGCATAGAAAATCTTCTAATTGAAAAATACAAAAACAAAAAGGGAGGAAAAAAAGAGAAGAAAATGAAAATGAAAACTGAAAAGCCAGCGAAATCAATTAACATGCAAAACACCTGCACAAATCAAATGAAATCAAATGCAGCTGATGGACAGACTGTGAGAGGGGGGCCAATCAAGGTCTCGTCTCGCCTCTTGGCTCTAGAGAACTGCAGCCTGAGGTCTCTTTGGCTTCTGCACTTCGCAGAGAGCCAATCAACAACAACAATAGAGACGACCCTTTCGTTCAGCTGAGCATGGGCAGAGCAATATCAAATAGAACTTTTATGGAAAATTCAAAAACATGTGAGATCAATCAGGCAGTTTATGAGTGAAGAAAAGGCAAAGTAAATAAGTTTTTGAAATGGCAAAAAATATATTTAAATTAACAGTTGAAGTATCTGCTAGTTAGATGAAAGCAAAAAGCTCGAGTCAAAGTTTTGCCAACAAAATGAAATTTCTTTCAAAATTTCTTCTGTATACATTGAGTGTGTAGGAGCTTTCTAACTCTTTAAAGACTTTAGTAAATTTCTAAAAAAATTTTAGAATTTCTTTGCACATCATCAACTTCATTGATAGCTCCGCCAATTGTTGCTCAAAGTATCCCACATGCCTTTTGCTTACTCTACGTATACTAAAGTTATCTATCTTTCCTTCTCTTTCTTCTGCTTCTCCCCTCTCCGCAGACGTTATGGCACAAAGTGCAGCGGCTGCGGCCAGGGCATTGCACCATCGGATCTGGTGCGTAAGCCGCGCGACAAGGTGTTCCATTTAAATTGCTTCACATGCTGCATTTGCCGCAAGCAGCTGAGCACCGGAGAGCAGCTGTACGTGCTGGATGACAATAAGTTTATCTGCAAGGACGATTATCTGCTGGGCAAAGCGCCATCCTGCGGCCACAATTCGCTGAGTGGTAAGTGCAGATACAATTGCAGCTAAAGATATATAGATACATAGATACTTGGTTAAAGACACGCAACTATAGCCAGGCAAATCGTAAATCTCTGGCTCAATCGCAGCCAACTCTGCGGGGCTATGCCTGCTAATTGCGCGCCCCTGGGCTGAGAGGGGGTTAGGGTTAGGGGGGTCACACTCACACGCAGTCAGCGTCATTGTTTTTGCCACCCTCCCTCTCTCTCCCTCTCCCGCTCTCCGCTCTAATGCTATCAGCAATAAATACAAAATTGCGCATACGACGCGTTGCACGTGGATAACAAAAACGCGCTGCAAGAGATGCGTGAAGGGGAGGAGGCGAGGAGGCGTGTCTGTTGTTGACGCTTTGGGTACACTTAGGCGCAATTTGCAGCACAATTGTTGCCTTTGCTGTTGTTGCCGCTTTGGGCAAATATTTTAATTTTTCGGCCACGTCACGCGTCGCGTCGCATGGCGCTGCGTCGTATTTGTTTGCACTAATTGTTTATAGTTTGATATAGAAATATTTGCCATTCAAATTATCGTGGGAATAACTTTTGCGCCTGTTATTCTAATTCTTGATATTAGTGCAGGCCACGCCCCCCTAACCGCCTTTCCCTACCCACACTCTGCCTGCCTCTAGCTCGCTCGCTGTTGTTGCCGATAATGCGACGTGTTGATTTTGTTTTAGACTTTCAGTTTGCCAGCTTTTTTCCCCATCTCTGTCTCTATGTGTGCGTGTGTGTGTGTGTGTTGTTGCTGCGTAATCTGGCAACGCTGGGCAAACATTTTGGGCGTTTGGCAACTCGAAAGTTAAATGCTTTGCAAATATTTACATAAAACGCAAAGCGCCGCATAAATAAAGCAAAGTCATGCATAAGATAACACACAGCCAGGCACACGCACACCCACACACACACACACACACACACACACACACACACACAGAGTGGGGGCAAACATTGTGTCTACCTTGAAATCAAAGTAAACCTGGCGGCAAAGCACATCAATTTGCTTTAACTTGCAGCTGGCTTTAAGTGCTTTGCAGGCAGTTGAAAAGAAGAAAAACTTTAGTGTTATTATACAACACTGCAAAAGGCAATATATAAAGAGCTGTTGGTGCGTTGTGGCAACTTATTAGTCTGCTTTGTAAAAACTTAATATTGCCTGTGCTTAAATTTGTTGTTTTATCAAAATGTTGTCGTTTTACAACACTGCAAAAAATGTAAGAATTTTCTTTGCATTATTCTGTATTGAGTTCTGTATTATTTAGCTAGTAAAACGAGCCTTATTTGCTGTTTAAGCAAAATGTTGTCGTTTTACAGCACTGCAAAATATATTAGGAGTCTTTAGGCATATTTCTCCATTCATTTCTGTGCTGTTTAGCTAGTAAAACAAGCCTAATTTGCTGTTCAATCAAAATGTTGTCGTTTTACAACACTGCAAAATATATTAGCATTCTTTAGGTATATTTCTGTATTAATTTCTGTGTTATTTAGCTAGTAAAACAAGCCTAATTTGCTGTTTAATCAAAATGTTGTCGTTTTACAACACTGCAAAATATATTAGCATTCAATAGGTATATTTCTTCATTAATTTCTGTGCTATTTAGCTAGTAAAACAAACTTAATTTGCTGTTTCATCAAAATGATGTCGTTTTACAACACTGCAAAAAATGTAAGAATTTTTTTTGCATTATTCTGTATTGAGTTCTGTATTATTTAGCTGGTAAAAGAAGCCTAACTTGCTGTTTAATCAAAATGTTGTCGTTTTACAACACTGCAAAATATATTAGCATTCTTTAGGCATATTTCTGTATTGATTTCTGTGCTATTTAGCTAGTAAAACAAGCCTAATTTGCTGTTTAATTAAAATGTTGTCGTTTTACAACACTGAAAAATATATTAGCATTCTTTAGGTATATTTCTTCATTAATTTCTGTGCTATTTAGCTAGTAAAACAAGCCTAATTCTTAGTCTCTTTTGTTGTCTCACCCTATGCTCTCCATGTGACTTTATATATACTATAGTTAAACGTTAACCAACACTGTCGCCTATGGCTAACACTCTAGCTCTACTCCAACTTTATTCACTGCCTTGGCTACTTTAACACGCTCAGCTCCAGCTCATTTGCACTTTAAGCTGCTGCAATTGCAATGCGTTACACACTCTCCGCAAGTCCTTCTCTCTCTTCTCTCCTCTCTCTCTCTTCTCTCTTCTTTCCCCTCTTTCTTCTTTTCCTGGTACATTTCTGCAGTTTAAAGTTCGCTTTAAAGTTGCTTAACCGCAGCGACATAATTATAGCAGCGCAATTCAAGCTTTAAGAGCGCGAGCTCTGCCGCTACCTCTGCTCCTCACTCTCTATCCCTCGCTCTCTCTCTCTCTCTCTCTTGAGGGGGCGTGGGGAGGCACTCCCGCCTGTCACACGCAGCAACGCCTCGAATTTCGCTTCAGCCACGCCGCGTTATATTTTCATTTTCATCATCATCTTTGTTTGCCTTGGCGTTTGCAATCATTTTGAAATTTTTACACCATTTTCTTTCGAGCTGCTCCTGTTGTTGTTGTTGCTGCTTGTTGTTGTTGTTGTAGCTGACTTTTGCAAAATATTTTCGTAGCATACTTAGCGGCGTTAAATATTTCAACGCTGCCATTTTTGTTGTCGCTGCGCGCCGCCGTTAGGGGAAAGGCTGCCCCTGAGAGCAGCGACGTCGGCAGCGCAGTCAGAGCACGCGTGCTCTGCGCAGCTGCGCACTGCAATCTCTTGCTCACACCAACACACACACACACACACACGCATAGCCTGGCGTCTGCGCAGCGACGTCGCTGCCGGCTGCGACGTCGGCAATAATATTTGCCTTGTTCTCAGCCACAAAATGGCTGCGTGTGTTGTTGTGTTTCGCACACGCACACACATGCACATTAAAGGCTGCACTTGCTGCGCCAAAAAGTAGGCAAGCATTTTACACACTCACACACACACACACACCCACACACGCGCTTGGCAATTAAAGCACATTAAGCAGCTGTGCGAGCATATTTCGACTCGATTTTATTTTGCACAATTTTTCCCGTTGTTTCCCGCTGCGCCAACTGCGACGTCAACGGCGGCGCTGCCCACTCCCCCTGCGCGCTAACAGCAACAGCGACTGCGACGGCAGCGTTGACGGCAACGGCGACTGCGACGCCGACGCCGACGTAGGTCGGACTGGAGCGCAGGTCATTAATGTTTTGATTTTAATTGCGTTAATTACGTGCAACGGATTTTTCACTTAGCGCAGGCGGCGCCAACGCGTACGCGAATGCCGTCGGTGGCACAACTAAATATGCTGTACATCTGTGTGTGTGCGTGTGTGTGTGTGCTACGAAGCTGGCGAAAAACGGCTAGAAAAACGTGCAAAAGTCGCTGATGAAAGGCGCAAGCGACAAAAAAAAAACGCGTAGGCAGTTGCACGCGTTTATTTATGGCTTGTCATATAAATTAAACTGTAGTGCGGGCAGCGATAAACAACAACAAAGCAGAACAACAAAGAGAACAACAACAACAACAGCAGCGGCTCAATAAATATGGCAATAGTTTTGTTGTTGCAGCTGACATAAAAAAATCAACACGGCGAGCGCAAAAGAGACAAGCAGAGTGTGAGACGTGAAGGCAAGAAGTGTGTAAGAAAGAGAGAGAGAGGGGAGAAGGAGAGAAAGAGCTGGAGAGTGAGTGAGCGAGAACGCAGCAGATAAGCCACAGAACATAATAAATCACTAAACAAGCTGAGAGACAATAAGGCAGGAATAAAACTTGAGCAAAAGAATTGCAACAAGAAGTGGCAAAGAAAGAGGCAGTCAGAGAGAGAGAGAGGGAGAGGGAGAGGGAGAGAGAAGGAGGTAGAAAGAGAGAAACAGCTAGAGAAAGAGAGCAGCTGCTTCGCAACAAGCTGGCAAGCATATTGTGTCAGTTCTAAGAGTTCACAGCGCAAAACCAGCTAAATTTCAGCAAAAAGCTCATTAAAGCTTTAAGCTCAAGTAAATAGAAGCTTTGAAAGTGCCTGCAAGTTATATTTAACTGATGTGCATAAACATTCATTGCGTTGCAGCTGCCTAAAAAGCTGCTTAAAGCACAGACCAAGCTAAATTTAAGCAAAAAGCTCATTAAAGCTTTAAGCTCAAGTAAATAGATGCTTTGAAAGTGCCTGCAAGTTATATTTAACTGATGTGCATAAAAATTCATTGCGTTGCAGCTGCCTAAAAAGCTGCTTAAAGCACAGAACAAGCTAAATTTAAGCAAAAAGCTCATTAAAGCTTTAAGCTCAAGTAAATAGAAGCTTTGAAAGTGCTTGCAAGTTAAATTTAACTGATGTGCATAAACATTCATTGCGTTGCAGCTGTCTTAAAAGCTGCTTAAAGCAGAGAACAAGCAAAATTGAAGCAAAAAGCTCATTAAAGCTTTAAGCTAAATTAAATAGCAGCTTTGAAAGTGCTTGCAAGTTATATTTCACTGATGTGCATAAACATTCAAAGAGCAGCACTTGCCTGAAAAGCTGCTTAAAACACAGAAGAAGCTGAATTTCAGCAAAAAGCTCATTAAAGCTTTAAGCTCAAGTAAATAGATGCTTTGAAAGTGCCTGCAAGTTATATTTAACTGATGAGCATAAACATTCAATGCGCGGCACTTGCCTGAAAAGCTGCTTAAAACACAGAAGAAGCTGAATTTCAGCAAAAAGCACATTAAAGCTTTAAGCTCAAGCAAATAGAAGCTTTGACAGTGCCTGCAAGTTAAATTTAACTGATGTGCATAAACATTCATTACGTTGCAGCTGCCTAAAAAGCTGCTTAAAGCACAGAACAAGCTAAATTTCAGCAAAAAGCTCATTAAAGCTTTAAGCTCAAGCAAATAGAAGCTTTGACAGTGCTTGCATGTTATATTTAACTGATGTGCATAAACATTCAAAGCGCAGCACTTGCCTGAAAAGCTGCTTAAAACACAGAAGAAGCTGAATTTCAGCAAAAAGCTCATTAAAGCTTTAAGCTCAAGTAAATAGATGCTTTGAAAGTGCCTGCAAGTTATATTTAACTGATGTGCATAAACATTCATTGCGTTGCAGCTGCTTTGTAGTGCCTGAAAAGCTGCTTAAAGCACAGAACAAGCTAAAGCTCGCAGTAGAAGTAAAACTTGCAGCAAACCAAAAGCTTTTGCGGCTCATTAACTTGTTGAACTTTTTGACATAGACTTCTCCGTCAAGCATATTGTGTGCCATGATCTATAAGTTCTTAAGCCAAAACAAGCTCAAACAAAGCTCATTAAAGCTTCAAGTTCAAGTGTATAGAAGCTTTGAAAAGGCTTTATAGTTAGATTTACTAGCTGATATTGAGCTTTAAAAACACTTGAAAGAATTATAAGATTTGAAAGCGCTGCTGCAAAAGCGCCTTAAAAGCACAACTTAAGCAAAAGCTCGCTGAAAAAATGCAGCTTTTTGCAAGTTGAAAGCTTTTTGAGCTCAATTTGTTAAGGTTTAAGCTACATTTGTATTTCAATTGTTGCTCTGCATACATATGTCTGCATATTTCGGATAATTCGCCCATTTACGCTTGTAATTCGCAATCAGTTCAAGCACATCGCAGTAGTCATAATCACCGCCGTTCGCAGCTACTTAATTGTCGCATTGCCAGGCCTCATTTCCAGCACTAAGACAAGACAGTTCTCACACACACACACACACACACACACACACACACACATAGGCACACTCAGACACATTCTTGTCACATTTGTCGTAGATTTTGTGCAAAACTTGCCAAAGTTTTCATTTTGCTTGTTATGTTTGTTGGCACATTAGGCAGCTGATAAGACACGCACACACACACATATAGAGAGACAGACACACACACATATACAGGCACATTTTTATAGACACTTCTCTCTCTCTTTCTCTCTGGCCTGCTGGCAAATTGTAATGACCCCCAAAATGAACTCGCTCAGCAGTTTCAGGCGCAACAAATAAATATAAAAAAAAAGCTAAATCTGCGGAGCAGCCACAGCAACAATAATAGCTCACATGTTGTTGTTGTTGTTGCTGTTGTTGTTGTTGTTGTTGCTGTCTTGCTTACGCCTACTTGGCCCAAAGGTTCAAACAGCGCAATGCGAGCAAAGTTTGCCCTGCGTGGCTGCCTCTGCTGTTTGCCCTCTGCAGTTGTTGTTGTTGTTGCTGTTGTTGTTTCAGACTGCTTGCTGCTGGCCATTTTAAAGCCACATCCTGGCCGGCATTAAAGCTGCAAAGTTCAAGCCAGACCCCTTTTATCAGGGGGCAGCAAACAACAGTTTACAGCTTTCAGCTTCCAAGCTTACCAAGCGTTGTTATTGTTATGCCCCGAGTTGTAGCTCTTGTTGTTGTTGCTGCTGTTGTTGTTTGCCCCATGGCCACATGAAAAATACCGCAGATTTACGGTTGTCGTTTGGCGGTGCACATAATACCAAGCATATATACTATATGTGTGTGGCTTATGTGTGGCAGCCTCCCCCCCCCTCCCACTCCTACTCTCTGCTTGACCAGCATGGCCTGTGGGGGGGGGGGAAAGAGAGAGGGGAGGGTACTATTTTTATTTGCAGTTTCAGTTTTTGCAACTGTTTCGTTGTTGTTGTTGTTGTTGTTTATGCTGCTCGTTTCGGTCAGTTTGTTGTATTTTATGTGGCGGTTTTTTTGGTCGCAGGCAGCAATAGCAGCAACAACAACAACAACACGCACCAACTTTATGGCCACCTTGCGTGTGCTGACCCCAGCCACGTCCCCCCCTCCTCTGCCTTGCCCCTCTCTCTCTCTCTCTCTGCCAGAGCAAAATAAGAAAAACCGTTAAAGTTTATTTGACATTTACTTGGGCTATTTTTTATTTTTATGACTTTGCCCGGGTTGCTTTTATACGTGCAGCGCAGCCACAAAACCGAAGCGAACCCAAAACCAAAAAAAAAAACCCATGGTCGCAGCTTCCCTAAGCGAGGGGAAAGGGGGGTGCAGAGTTGCCGCCTTTCTCGCGCTTTTCTACGCTTATTTTTATTTTTTTTTTTTATTATGATTTTTCTGCCCGTTTGCGACAATAAATTTGCGTCTATTTTGAGTATATATATGCTATATATATATGTATGCTGGATACTGTGCGCGATAAGCGAGTGACAGCTGCCTCCCCCCTCAGCCCCCTCAGCCCTTTCTAATGCCAGCGATGCATACGTAAATCATTTGGCTAACTGCGTTGCCAACTATATTGCATAAAACATGACTTTGATTTGTGTGAGCAGCGACGGCGGCGACGGCGGCGGAAGTGTCGCCATTTTCTTTTCTTGCCCTCTCTCTCACACTTTTTTCATCCTCTCTCTCTCTCTCTCTTGTTCGTTTAGCCGTAAATCAAGTGAGTACTCGGTGTCGCTGTGCGATGCGATTGCGAGTGTATGAATGAGTTATGCGAGGTGTTTGTGGGGAATGAGTGTGGAATGAGTGTGGAGTGAGTGTGGAGTGAGTGCGGAGTGAGTGTGAAGAGTGAGTGTGGATTGATTATGGAGTAAGTTGGAGTGAGTATAGACAGTATTTGCCAATTTATGCAGTGATTAAGTGAGTGTGAGTGTATTTGAATCATGTGAATACACTCAGACCTAGTTCACTGCAACACAGTGATTGCCAATGAATGCAATGAGTGTCAAAAGCAATGAATACTACAGAATATTCACTTTTCTAGGTATGCATTAGTGAATGAATGAGCCCTACTTGTAGTAAGTGAGTGCTTGTATGAATATGAGTGTGAGTGCAGGTGAATATAATTTGAACATGCATTCAATACACCCATACCATACACAGACTGTACTCAAACTACTTCAAAGCCAAATTTGCTTTCATTCAATTCAAGTAGACTCGAGACAATGAATACTTTGACCTATTCACTTGCAGTTGCATGAATAAATGAATGAATTTATGAGTGTATGTCGCACAAATGCAACTGCTGATTACAGTAAACCTTTAAGAAGTGCATAGCTGTATGAATATGAGTATGAGTGCATGTGAATAACATTCAAACATGCTTCGAATACACTCAAACTGCACGCAAACTACTCTAAAATTGCATATACGCCTGCTCTTTGCACTAAACCCTTGATCCAAGTGAGTGCCACAGTGAATCAATGTGTGAATGCATGTGAATCCTAACATGAATACACTCACAACACATTCATGAACTTAATGATTTCCCATCGATTGCTCGCACACGCGCAAATGGCACACTAAAATGCAATGAATACTTCGACTTATTCACATGCATTCATCACACACTCACACACACAGACTTAGTACTGACACCTGTCGCAACTTCGTTTTGGGGCTTGGGTTTTTACTGCGAGTTTTGGGCAACAACTGCCAGTTTTAATGGCAACTCGTAGGCACTCAAAGGGTCGACACATCAACAACAACAACAACAATAACAATAACATACAGTTTTAGTATCTAACGGTGTGGAAGGGGGTAAGCAAGAGGGAGGGGCAGGTGGGGGACGGGGGGCTGTCTCTGCCTCATCAAAGTGTGCGTTGATGATGTGTTTTGGGAAGGGGGAGGGACGAGGCCACGGGCGCTAAAACTGGAGCGACTTGTGGAGAGGGGAAGGAAGAGAGTAGGGTAGGGAGTGGAAGGGGGTAGGGGTTAGGGGGGTGGGGGCTGCTCAGCTCATCAACAGCATCTTAAGATCTCATCAACTTTGTTGTTGCTGTTGCTGCTGCAATCAAACTTGGCGTTGTTGTTGTTGTTGCTGCATTGTTGCTGCTGGTCATAAACTGTGGCAAGTTGAACTTAAAGTGCGCCTTTTTAAGTGCGTGCCACAACAGCAACAACAACAACGAAACAGCAACAACAATTGGAATTTTTCTCACTTTAAGCCACGTTAAGCTGCGCCAGTTGCGAGATTTACGGCCCAAGCCGCAGTTCGCTCTGTCGCTGCCGCTCTTCTTCTCCTTCGCTGCTTCTGCCTCTCTCTCTCTCTTTTTTGTGCCTGTCAGCCCAAATCCCAGTGACCACATACCACCCCCTTCCCCTCTCTCCCCCTCTGCTGCCGCCTCTACGTGTAATCGTGTCATATGTCAAGCATGGGCAACCATTTTGAAAAGCAAAGCAACACAGCGCAAAAAAAAAAATGGCACGAGACGCCAGAGGGCGCCACTGGTGCGTGGCGACTGTCGCGCTGAAAACATGGCGCTCAACCCCAAGTCGCCCTCCCCTCTCCCTCTCTTTGCCGCCCACTCAACTACAATGGCAACAACCCTGGGGCTCTGGCGCAGAGATAAACGCAGCGCCAACGCTGACGTCGACAGCGACAGCGAGAAAAAAAGCGAAGAAGAAACGAGAGCGAGCTAGCAAGCAGAGCAAGCGAGACAGCGAGAGAGAGAGAGAGCGCGCGTTAGACGGGGCTGCCGCTGCTGCGGCTGACGGCTACTAAGCCCCACAGGGTGGTTTGGCGGATTTGGCGTTGGCGGCTGACTAAGAAAACAACAAGGCAGCAGCAGGCAGCAACAACAACAACAACAACAACAACTGAGCCAAGCAGCAACAACAACTGAAGCAAAAAATAGAAACTCAACGAAACGAAACAAAAGAATTCTGCGGCGGCCATGGATGCTGCTGCTGCTTGTCCAAAGAATGGGGGCAACATTGGAGGCAAGAGAAAGAGAGAGAGCGAGAGAGAGAGGGGGGAGTGGGGAAAGGGGCGGCTTGGGGGTTGCTCTGAGGTCGCCGCACAAATCCAACTGTCGAAACCAAAAGCACGCAAAAGCATCAGCCAGCTGCAGGTGGCGTTTGTTAGGGGACGGGGGAGGAAGACTTGACAGAGTTCAAATCGAGAGCAGAGCATTGCTCGCCACGGGGTAAGGGGCGTGAGGGAGAGGGGAAGAGGGGAAGAGTAGCTGCTGGCTGGCTTTGGTGGCAGGCGGCGCTGTGTGTGCCAAAATGCTGAATTGAGGTTATGTATACAAAACGGAAACGGAAATGTGCAGAGAGCTTTGTGTGCACACAAAATGTGCTGTGTGGCAAGGCGAGACGAGGCGGACACACACACACACACACGTACGTGTGCTGCCGGCAAATGGCTGCCTAGTCAGTGGGTTGGTTGGTATTGTAGCATGAAGCTGGCTTAAGGCCGCACAAAGCTGGCTAAAAGCTTAGAATTGCAAAAAAAAAAAAAAAAAAAAAAACCAAAAAAAATACGAAATCGATTTTCGAAAATTCTTCTTCTGCTGCGGCTGCTGCTGCTGCTGCTGATTTTGCTCTCTGGCCATAAATAAAATACAACAATGGCAGTTTAGTGTAGCACAGGGTGGGAGTGAGGGAGGGGGCGTGGCAAATGCTTGTGCTGTTTTCAAGCTTTAAAGCTTTAAGCCACGTTGAGAGTGCGGCAAAAACTTGACTAACTGCTGGCAAGCTGAATGTGTGTGGCTTTATGCATATAGATTGCTTATATACAGTTTGTATATTATTTATATATATATCTCTATATATGCCCCTATATATTTCGTTTATATACTTTCTTCTTTATGCTTCCCCTGCCTGCCTCTTTACTTATCTGGCATTTTTTTTTGCTTCCACCTTTGCCTTCATATTAGTTTGTTAGTTTTGACTGACAGACAAGTTGACAAGCGCAACTCTCGCACACACACTCGCACACACACTCGCACACACATTGCCGCACTCGCTCGCAGCTTGCACCGACATGTTGCGGCTGTGGCTGCGGCTCTTTGCGGTTGCCTGCATCGCTGACTGAATGACAAACTGTCTGCCCGTTTCCATTTCCACTGTCCTTGTTCTTGTTGTCAAACACACGCACACACACACGCACACACACACACAGATACAGAGTCGTGGCAGGCAGGCAGTCAGATGTCTGCGCTGTCAACTGTTTGCATATTCACAATTTTTGTTTGTCCTTCTTGCTTTATTTTCAATTTTTTTTTGCTCGCATTCCGATTTTTTTTTTTTTTTTTGTTGCGCAAATTGCGTTTCACATGCCACGCCCCCTTTCGGGCGTTTTGCTCTGCTCTGCTCACAGTGGTTGGCTGTGCCTGCCCTTACTTTGTCTAGGAGCAGTTGAAAAAGTTAGAATTTTTAGCCTTTTTTTGGAGAGAGGTTTGACCAGCTAAGAGAAATTTATAGAAAGATATTTTAAAAAAATTTAAAAAATATTTTGGAAATATTTAAAAATATTAAGGAAATATTTAAAAATATTAAGGAAATATTTAAAAATATTAAAAAATATTAAGGAAATATTTAGAAAAATATGTGTGGATAAATGCGAAAGCAACAAAATAACATACATGATTTTGGCCTGAAAAATCATGACAAAATGAACTACCCAGTTACAAACTCAATAGAACTTCCACCGCGCTTTACACATATCAGAGATTTATTTTGTTTCTGTTTTGGCAGCCAAAGTAGTTCAAAATTCCAAAAATTTCAATCTAGACTATTTTAATTAAGACTTTTTTATGTTTTTGAAATTTTAGAACTTTGTTCCCCTTTACCAGTTTTTTTAAAAAATTTTATTTTAAATTTTAAGTTGCGTGTTAGTTAATTCTTAACGATTTCTGCGGTCAAAATTAACACCGAAGAAATGTTTGCAAATTCTTTTGGCCAATATAAAATGAACCAAAACTCATTTTAAAATTGTCTAAAAATTGCACAGAATTTCGAATTCTAATTCTGAATTTATTTTAAATTTTTCTAGATTTTTGTTAGCTTAGTTAGGGTGCCCCCTTTATCAGTTTGCAGACCAAACTCACAATATGCCCAAACAGAGAGTGGAAACTTTTGCACCTGCCCGGAAGCTTTTTGCTTTGGGCTAGGAAACACTCTTACCTGTAGTACCCCTGCCCTCTTTCCCCCTATACAGCCCCTACCCCCAGCCCTAACCACATGGCACCTAAAACTCAGCTTGAGCTGCGGCTTCGCATGTGGAGGGGCCGCACTTGGTGCGCAGGTTTAATGTTTATTTTATTTGTAGTTTGTAGTTTGCCTTTATTTTTACAGCCACTTTAAAGCTATTTTTAATGGGCTTTTACTGCAGCCTAGCCGAGACAGGGAGCGGGTGAGGGGGAGGGGGAAGGGAGTGTGGTTTTTTTGGGTTAACTTCTGCGTGGCGAGACGCGACTTTGACGCGCTCTTCGTAATGCGCGTGAAAATAAAGTTTTTCGCTTGAAAAAACGTTAAATAGCGGCTATAAATGAAACAGCAATAATAGTCAAAACAAGTCAAGAAAATGCTCAGGTTCTCGCACTCCCTCTCTCTCGCTCGCACTCGTCTCATTCTATTTGGCATGCATGACTAATTCCCTAGAGATGAAAATCCAGTTGCAACTTTGCCGCCGTTTTCCCCCCTGCGCAAAAAATTTGTGACTCAGTTCGTTCTGAGTCAGCCGGGAAAAACCTTATCGCACTGCCCAGACCTCAGTTACAAACTGGGTCAGGCCTAATGCATTTTCATGCCTAGCTTGCGAAACTGGAGATCTTAACTCGAGGCAATTATAATCGATGACCGCATGCGGTAAATATGAGACTAACTCGTCATACGAGGCGGGAGTGAGTAAACAATACGAAATAAAACTTCAGAATTCTGTGTAGAATCTTATGCGATTTTAGAAAGATTTCGCACAGTTATAGTTTAAAGAGTTTCCCACCATAACTGCTCTGCTTGCGCTGGATTTATGCAATACTCTGGCGAGAAATGCAGTAAACATAAGAGAAAACTTTCAAATTCTGTGTAGAACCTTGTGGGATTTCAGAAAGATTTTGTAGAGTTATAGCTTAAAGTTTCATTCAACATAAAATACACTCAAGCCGACTTTAGCCACTCTAATTAGGCATGATTTATGTAATATTCTGACAAGGAATGCAATGAAATTAAAGATAAAACTTTAAAATTCTATGGAAAGCCTTAAGCGATTTCCGAAAGATTTTGCACACTTATAGTTTATAGGGTTTTTTAACAGAAAATATACTTATACAAAGTATAGCTGCAATATTGTGTCAAGAAATGCGGTAAATATTGGCAAAACCTTTCAAATTCTATGAAGAGCTTTATGCGATTTTAGAAAGATTTTGCACAGTTATAGCTTATAGTTTTGTCCAAGATAAAATACACTCATACCGACCATAGCTACTCTATTTAAGCATGATTTATCCGAAATTCTCTCGAGAAATGCAACGAACTTTTCACCTGCCTGACAAATTTAATGGCCCAACGCGTTTGGCTTCCAAGTTTGCCAAGTGAGCTAACTTCTCTTGGTAGTCTTCACTCCATACTTCCCTTCCTGCTCGTCGGCAGCTGCCATCAAATGCACAATTCATTTGCGCATAAATTTGCGCAGATTTTTACAGTCACATAAAGCTTGCTGCAGTTCTTAAACGGCAAGCTGGGGGCAACTGGGGAACTGGGGAGCTGTCTAAGGAGCAGGGGGAACTGTGGAGTCACGGGGGAAGGGGGAACTTACTGTTCCGCCAAGAAGTTCACATAAAAATCAGCAGGCTGTGACAATTTCACGGGCGTTTCTGTCTCGCTCACGCTCTCTCTCTCTCTCACTCTTATCTTACTGTCTCGCCTTGGCCCACGCGCTGCTGGCGCTATGCAAATGTCACGAATGATAAACGCAATGAGCATAAATAAATAAACAGCAACAACAACAACAACAACAACAGCAACAGCTTTTGCCCTGCCTTGCCTCGATATGCCCGAATCCGAGTTTCGAGTGCGAGTCGGAGTCTGCCGGCAAAGAGTTATGGCCTGCGAATCGGGCGACTTATTTATTAGTGTCGCAAATCGTTTAAAATTTTATACGCAAAATCTTCTTTATGCTCGGACATTTTATGCCCATAAAGTTGCGCAAGTAGGGTATGCCAAGTAGGCGCGTATGTTCAGGTGGGCTGCAGGCAGGCAGAGGCAGCAGCAGATTGAGTCGAGAAAGGGAGAAAGAGAGAGAGAGAGAGAGAGAGATATATAGAAATGTAGCTGGTGTGAGTTGCCAGCACTTTTACAGGGTATAAGGCAACTAATATCACGGCTACATAGCTGAAATTTGCTATGGAGATAGAGAACAAGTGAAGCAAGACATAGAAAAATATTTGCTTACAAAAGCAACACTTATATAGGGTATACTCAAGTATGAAACTCAGTTTCTGTTAAAGAAAAACTTTAAAGTAGCCCAGAAATATCTTAAAATTTCCATCCAAACAGCTGAAATTGGGCAGGAATATAAAAAGAAGTAGGAAAAACATCTCTTTAACTTCTCCCCCCTTTCACTGCACCTTTACAGGGTATCAGCAAACCAACATTCTAAACAACATGGCTGAAATTTAATAGTGAGCTGAATAATGAATAGAAATAAGCAATAGATATATTAGTTTTAACATTGACAACTGTTTTATAGGGCATATACTTAACTTCTACATCAAGCCTTGCTTAAAGCAGGCCTGCAGTTGCAGCATGAAAAACTCCCACAAATCTTCATCGACATAGCTGAAATTTGAAAGATGTATAGAAAAAAGTACAAAAAATTTATCTATATTTTTTCCTCCTCCCTCACTGCACTTTTACAGGGTATATGCAAATATTACTCGAACAGTTCGCTTTGCGCATTGCGTTTATGTGTCAATCGATTTGCAATCTGTGTTGTTGTTGTTGTTGTTGTTGTTGCCGACTTATATAGCTTATATATAGCAGACATAAATTTGCCAAACAAAACGAGGCAACCTCCCACACTTACCACGCCCCTTTTCCACGCCCCCACCCACGCCCAATAACAAATTTGAGTTTGATTTATATTTTTGACTTGATTTTTCTTTTTTTCTGTTCTTGTTGTTTGTTTTGCGCATCGATTGTTTATGTTTTTATTTAGCGGAGAAAGCGGGGAAGAGGGGGGATTGCACCTACCTATCCATCACGGAAATATGTCAAAAATCTATGTAGGCAAAAAACGCTGACAGACAATTTATGTATCAACAACAACAACAACAACAAATTGTAATAACAATGACTGCGCAACGCAAAAACGAGAACGAATATCAATGAATGAGTGTGCGAGTGTGTGTGTGTGTGTGGCTGCATCTGCGTGTGCAGAATAGTTGTTTCGCTTTCGCTTTGAAATTGATATGTTTGACAGGCATCAAAACACAGCAACAACAACAAATTTGAAAAATTTTTTGGGTAAGAAAAACTAAAGCGAAGGCCAAAGTGAGTTGAAAGTAAATGAGAAAAAATTGTTGCAAAATTTTGACAAAGTCGGAATGGAAGGGAAAAGAAGGACGAACGATTATGCAATGTAAAGGGAAAACTTGCGCTGCGCCACGCCCCTTCAAGGGGCGCTGCCTCTGCGTGCGACCGCTTTGGAAACATGTCTATTAGTTTGCTGCCACGCCCACAGCACAAGCTGCTTTTGTTGTTGTTGTTGTTCTTGTTGCTGGTCACATGACAAATTGTTGACAATGCAGGACCACACGCAGCAGGCAACAACAACAACGCGAACAGCAACAACAACAACAACAACAACGCGACGTATCCGTCTCCGTGTGTGCATGAATTGCAAATGAATTGATGCGCTTTGTTGACTTTTGTCAATTGGGATTATGGCCCAGCCCAGGCACAGGCACAGGCCTGCCCTCGCTCGCTCTCTCTCTCTCTCTCCCTGCCTCTCTCTCTCTCTCTTTCTCTGCCCCGTCGGGGCGATTAACAATTGGCTTAAACCGTGCCAAACAAAGTGTCGAAAAGCGAACCTAAGCCACAGCGCGGATCGGTATCGCTTTTTGGTATTGGGAACGCAGCGCAGCGCAGTCAATTGTTGTTGTTGCTGTTGTTGTTGTTGTTGTTGTCGTCTACCTGCCCACGCGCGCGTTCATAGATCAGAGATCAGCAGCGACGGCGGCAGCGACGGCAGCAGCGCGCCCAGAACAAGATTATGCGACGACGTTGCCGCGCAACGGGGATTTGTGGGAGAGAGAGCAGATCTTTTTACGGATTAAATAAACGCAGCGAGCTCAACGCTGTGACAGTGTATACCCTACAACCTAGGGTATACACAAAGGCTGGCTCATTGTTGTGTGGCTTAGGCATTAGCGGCAGCTTGACAAACATGCGAAATCTGTCAGAGGCAGAGGTAGAGGTAGAAGCAGCGGCAAATGCAGAGGCAGAGACTAAGCACTGAGGTTAGATGCATATATAGGCTAAAATGTATACCCTGTAAGCGTGGAAATGCTGCTCTACCTAACTTAGAGTACGAGGGAGTACTCTGTCTACCTTCATTCATCTCTTTTGCTTGGTCTTGTTCTTCTTCTTTGCCTCTCAGCTTACCTCTCTCGGCCGTTCCTTACCTTACTTCTATAATACAACATATATATTCTTGTTCCATCATGAAATCTTTTCAATGAGCTTCAGTTTCAAGCTGTTTAAACTTGAGCACCCTCTCTAAACACGCATTATAGTCTTGGTTCCATACATTGGTCGCCATTTTGTTTCTCCAATTCTCTCTTACTCCCTCTCACTCTCTCTCAATTTCCTTTCTAAGTCTTATTGCTCTTCTTTGTCTTCCAGTTTTAAGTCCATACATATAGCCTCTCTCTTACCCTTTCCCTGCCTTAATCTATATACGCTATATATATTCTTGTTCTATCAGAAAATCCTCTGCTTAAGCTTTACTTGCAAACTACACCTACCCAAGGCACTCTCCCTATAGACGTTCCATAATCTGATACCACAGCGCAGTTGCCATTTTGTTTCTTCTCTCGCTCTTTCTATCTAACTCCCTCTCTCTCACTGCATCTCCCTCTTGGTTTTTGCAATACTCTGAGACACCTTTGGGGCGACCCTTTTGCGGGCGCGTTGAAATGAAAGAATAACAGAAACACACAGCAGCAACAACAACAACAACAACTACAATGCAAACACAATGAGAGTGAGAGTGAGGGAGAGAGATGGCGCGAGAGCGAGACGGCGCGAGAGCGAGACGGGGCCAAAGGCGCAACTTGGTATCAATTTCAGGCAAAACAACAACAATAATAAGAAAACAAAAATAAGAGCCGAGCGCATTTAAATTATTGTACAATGCGAGCGAGAGAGAGAGAGAGGGAGGGAGACAAAGGAAGAGCGAGAGGGGGAGAGCCCAACAGAGCGAGAGCGAGCGAGGCAGTCGTAAATCCTTTTTGGCACAGCTCAACGCGTTTGCCAGGGCGCGTTGCCTGAAAATCCTGTTGCTTTAGGCAACGGTTGACGTCGACAGGGACAGCAGCAACAGCAACAACAGCAACAACAGCAACAACAACAACAACTGAAGGCGAAAAAGGTCCTGCGGTCCCGTAAAACCCAAGCACGGGCGCAAAAAGGATCACTTTACAAATGCCCACAAATGCGGCCGGTTTCAGTTGTTGTTGTTGTTGCTGCTGCTGCTGCTACTGCCAAGCGGCATTTGCCACAAGCGACAACAACAACAGCAACAACAACAATAAGTTGCCCAAAAGGTAACCGAACGCGTTGAGGCTCAGCGCAACCCAGCGCAAAACAAAGCAAACACAAAAATGAAAAGCGAGCAGAGTAAAAACAACAAGAGAAAAAGGAAACACAGTCGAAAGAAAACTACGGCCAAGCTTAGTGAGCAATCCTCTCTCCCTCTGCCTTCCTCTCCCCCCTCCCTAGCTATCTTCTGTCGTGCCTTACTTCAGCTACCTTTATCAATTGAGGCACTACCGCGCCTTAGTCGCGTAATGCCAATCAAAACAAGGTATCAAAAGGGTTTTTGAGCCAGGCAGAGAGAGCGAGAGAGAGAGAGGGAGAGAAAGACATAGAGATAGAGGGAGATGGAGAGAAGTAGAGGTACTACTAGTAGCACCGGCTGTTAGATAGTATGGCTAAGGTACTTGTTCACACCCATTTTCAAATTGGTCATAAATATGAAACGAAGCTTTTGCTGTCTGCCACAGGGTGTAGCAAGCTTAGCTCTGATAGCGCAGTTAGTTAAGGTATAACTTTAAAAATGTATCCAGGTGTATCAGAATATATATCTATAGAGTGCTGCACATCGCAGTCTAGACTAATGTTGCCTGACCAACAATGCGTTTTTATTGCCAACAACTTGAAATTTTTCTTTGATTATGATTTTTTTAGCCACGCCCCTTTTTAATTGCGAAAATCGATACACAAACATTTCCAATAAATACATATATATTTCAGCCAAAAGATTCTCTAGAGACTTGCAATTTTACTCTTGTATTACCCCTAATAAGTGTAAACTTTAAATTTCTTTAATTTTTTAGCCACGCCCCCTTTTTATTTTAAACATGCAGACAAAGGAAATACAAGCCAGACATTACTTTGGCAGTCAAAAGTGAACTTTATACATGTTGTGCCTTAATGGGCTTCAGTCAGTTATATATCACATATGCAGACACATGTCTATATCCATATATATATCCATATATATATCTTTTCAGCTAGCTTCATTAATATATAAATGTAATTCTAGTAAATTTGTCTGGCTCTGTTCGATTAAGTTTTTCCCAGTAATGCCCATTACAACTCCTCCCCCTTTGCATGCGATTCAAGCGAAATGTCAGCCACAGACCTGGCTGCTATACGTTTACCGTTAGACAGCGCGTCTGTTGGCATTTAGTGCCAGTTGAGCGACAATTGGCGCCGTCGCATGTCAAGGTCAGCGCTCAGTGCGGCTCACACAGCACGTAATGAGTGTCCGTCCAGCTTTGCTGGATTGACAAGCAGGCAGACGGACTTTCCCCTTCCCTTCCCTTCCCTACTTCCCCCTTGGGTGTCATCGCTTTTGCACTTAATTTCGATTTGTGCGTTGCGTGCAGCATTTAAAATTTATAGACAAATACCCAAAGCTGACCCACACCCACCTGCAGAGGTGCCCCCACTTCCACTCCTCCCCCTTCCCTCTCACTGTAGCCACAGCCACTTGGCATGCTCAGTGAAGTGTAAAGTGTAGCAGGCACGCACACGCCACCCCCTGCCCCTGCCCCTGCCCCATTGAGGGGTTGCACTGCCAAATGAAGTTGCCACTCACTCACTCCCCCCTCTCTTTCGACCCGCCTGCCGCATTTTCGTTGGCATTTGCTATGTTTCCCTTTTTGCTGGTTGCGACGTGGCGCGTTTTTCATGCTTTGATGCGGCGTCACAAATTGTTGTGGTATTTGTTGTCGTACCCAGCGATGGTTGATGTTGTTGCTGCTGCACCCTCGCAAATAGTTGTAGAACAACGGCAATTCGTTTATTTAATTCATTCGCCTTGCGTTGCCTTGGCCGCCTCGACGTCAGCGTCGTCGTCAGCGCCAGCGTCGTCTGTCGGCGGCATTTCCTTCGTTCGCGTCAAACAATGCGCGTGGCAAGTGTCAGGAACAGTTCTCGCAGTTCCACGCGCTGATTCGTCTTCAAGCTAACAGAAGAACCCTTTCTCCCTTTCCCCTTCTTCCCCTTCCCTCTTTGCGCCCCCCTCTCTCTTCGGCACTGGCAGAACTTGACGCTGCACTTTGCACACAATTCGGTGGCAACAACAATGAAACGCAGGCGTTGAAGCATAAATTGCATGACAAATAAACCTGCCAGCGCTGCTACTCGACTCGACGCAAGGACAATGACAATGACAATGAAAAGGGGCAACAACAGCAGCAACAACAACAACGGCAGCAACCTGCGCTGTTTGCACTGCTTGCAGATTTGTTTGCACTGCTTGCACAGCACACACTGCACACTAACGCGCTCTTACTCACACACACGCACTAACGTACTCTCACACACACTCTCTTGAAACTATATCGAAGGTCCTTTTGCTTTGTATGCGCTTAGCACAGCCTGGTGAAGCTCAAGGATTGCCCTGGGTAACCCAAGATTTACCTGGCCAAGTTATATACCAAGGCTAAATTTGATAGTTTGTGGTATTAAATAAGAGGTATATATAACATAAAGTAAGCTTAATGTCTTCCTAAATCAAACCCTTAGAATTGGAATACCGGAAACAACACTTTGGTTACTTGGATTCCCAAGGAAAGAAAGGAGTCTAGTGACTCTTTCTGGGGATTTCCTAAAAAAGCAAGAAAATACTTTTTGGAATCTGTGGTGTTTCCTTTCTTTCTTCTACGATGCTTCTGCATTACCAGTAACTTCCAAACTAAGTAGACATTGAGAGACCATTATGATCATCATCATGACCAACGTTAACATCATCTATAGTTTCTTATGGCCTAAGCTTGTTGTGATAACTGCAAAGCGCTGGTCTTTATGGCAAGTTGCCGATTATATAACCGCCTGGTGGGACACTGCAGTGACAACTCTTGCGTAACTCTTGCAGAAACGAAAGGAGAAGAGGAATGAGAAGAGGAGAAGAGAGGGAGAGAGGAAGAGCGGAACCGCGACAGCGCACACAAAGTACGCATATCACATCTCAAATGGGGAGTCAGGCACATGCGGATTAGAGTTGCCGCACTAAGCCGTGCGAGAGCGCAGCGAAGACGGCAGACTGTAGACAGCAGAAGACTGCAGACGATTGAAGACAGGGAAGACTTCAGACTGAAGACTGACGGCAGACTGGGTGCAGCGTCGCCGTCAATGAGTTGCGGCAGGCTGCAAATCCCTAGCCAGGCAGGCAGCGCAGTTAGGTGGCACCTGGTGCAGTGTGGCCAGCTCAGGCAAGTGTGCATATGCGTATGCGTGTGTGTGTGTGTGTGTGACAATTCAAATCAGCAACGCACTGACAGGAATTAACCTAATTTTACAGCCAACAAACTTGAGCCGCAACTCGCTGGCTGCCCCTCTCCCTCCCTCTCTCTCTCTCTCTCTCTTTGCCTGCTGCCTTGCATGAATGAAGACGGCGACTCACGGATACTTTCAGTATGCGCTCATGTAGAAAATCCAGCGATCTGTTCCACGTCCATGCCGCATTTTTCATGCCGCGTACGTTGTGTGCACTTAATAGTTGCCCATAAACACGGTCCGCACTCGACGCGCATCGACTCGTCCCCATCTCCTCCGTGCCAGTCCCAGCTGAGCACAGGCAATTCATTGCCTTCTGCCTGGGGAGCAGCAGCAGCGTCTTGCCCTGCCTCTGCCCCTGGCCACTGGTGAGGGTTGCCACAGCCGCAGCGGCAGAGTCGATTTTTCTGCATCGTGAAACACATGATGCAAAACTAATTCGAAATTAATGTGTGTGCGCTTTGTCTATGCCCTTTCCCCCTCCCCACCCCCGCTCCCTTGCTGCCTTGGGCAGGGGTGGCTGTGGGTGGATAAGCCCACCCCGTGACGGGGTCGAAAACGTTAGAGAAACAACTTGAGCCACTTGAGCACTTGTCGCAAAAACATCGCACTGCGACTGGGCAGATGCCAAAATAATCGGTAGATAATGCAAGGGAGAGAATGCCAGGGAAATAAAGATATATAAACAAAAAAAAAGGAAGCTATACAGATGTATGGATACATTGGTAGAAAGGTTGGAATTTCTCTTTTTATATTATAGCCCTTTGGGAAAGCTGATAACTCTAGGGTAACCCAAGAGTTATAGCACTACGACTATCTGTGGAGTTTCTATGGAATACCCTTGGAATATCTATGGAATATGCTGGGAATATCCTTGGATTATCCTTGGAATATCCCTAGAATCTCATGGAGTTCCTAAAGGATACCCAGGCCCATCTTCCCTATCACTCTCCATTCAATTGCTCAGCTCAGCGATGCAATAAGATTCTAGCTCATCAGTTCTCCAATAAATAATTTAAAGCCTGGACTTACTATTCTCTAGGCATTACTTTCCAATACTTCTCTTTCAGTTAGCACAGAATTTGTATCTAGGATTTCCTTCTTAGGGTTTGTTTTTCAAAAACTAACTCAATCTATTAATGAAAGACCCAACGGGTATTGCGCGATCAGGTGCTTCAAGCACTTTGCACAAGGCTAAGAGGGTTGCCAACGGGGCGGGGTCGACGGGGCGTGGCAACTGGCGTACCGCGCAACTGTTGCAAGATGCGTTGCCAAACATCGCACTTGACTATGCAAACAAGCAAGTGGGCGGCGGCGGCGTCGGCGTCGGCATGCGCCTTTGTTTATTTATTTGCCTGCGACCTCCGTCGCTATACCCTCCCCTCCCCTTCCCCCTACTACACCCCTTTGCACAGTGTCCATCTGTCTGTTTGTCTGTTGGTCTGTTTGTCCTTGTGTTTGCCTGGCTGTCAGTCAAAACGAATGGGCTCAAGGCTCAAGGATGCTGTCGAAGCTGGCGCTGCACTTGTGCGTCTTCCTCGAGGACGCCGCTGGCTGATGCTTCTGCTCCTGCTGCTGTTTGTGCTAGTCAAACAGAGGCGTCACAAGGGGGTTACGCGGCGACACACAGACAAAAAGAAAAACACGAGCAGCAGCATCAGAACAGAAGAAAAAAAATAATTCCAACCTAAGCGAGAAATGAATGTTTGAACTTTTATGGCTGCTCTCCCCGAGGGTGGCTGAGCGACTAAGGGGCTGAGGGGGTTGCTGACGCTGTCAATGGCATAATTGCTATTGCTACAACAACAATTACAAACAACAGCCGAGCCCTGCGTGGTAAGGCAGGCTGAGCCAGCCAGCCAAGGTTTTTGTGGCAATCAAATGAAGTGTTCCTGAATGGTTTTCAAAGTTAATTTGAGTGATGCTTGAAGCGAGTCTCAGTCGAGGCTGCTGTTGCTGTTGCTGTTGCTGTAGCGGTTACTGGTACTGACAACCCTTGGTACTGAGCTACCCTCTTCCTTCGCGTCTTCGTCCTCATTCGTTTCCCAATGGTCGCGTGTTTATTAACATGTGTTAACAACAACTTAAAGCGCCCATATGGAACCCAGACCTAGCGAGGACTCGAGACCGCTCTGGACTGTGCCATATTGGGTGGTGATCCTGGAGTACTTCCCCCACAGGCTAGCTCGATTTCTTTGTCAACTGGCAACATGTAAGCGATGCTGGTAAACACTTCAAGTTTCCGTCTCGTTTCATTTCGAGCTGCTTGAACGGTTTAGTGGTTACCCGGTTTGGGTTGGGTGATCGGACTACGTTGGGTGGTGCTGCTGCTGCGGGTCAATTGAGAGTCGCCTAAGAAGTGCTGCTTGTGCTGAAACAACAAACGAGTGAGCAAACTTTCGCGCTCTCTGAGGGTCGGCGCACCTGACGCTCTTTTAAACCAGAAATTAGATCGAACACACCCCTGGGAGATTTTTGTTTTCGGATTAGATGTGAAATGTGGGATAAGCGTCTGAAGAAGGTTGACAAGTACCCAAAGAACGAAGCGTTGCTTCTTGGGTTCACTTAAACAATGCTTCAATGTGGTAACCCTCTTGGGAGAGATAAGCAAAGTGCAGCTATGCAAACTAGTGGGAAGAGTAATTAGAATCTCCACTCGATGAGGGGGTTGAAGAAGCCCTACGTCTTTTGTTGTTGCTACTGGTTAAAGATCTTTTTAAATATGTATTAAATAGTTGCTTGTTTTGTACTTGAGCGACGCTTTTGTAGAACTCTTTGAATTTCGTTCCCAACATTCAGAAACATCACTTTCCTTCCGACATCTTCCGTTCCGATCATACTTTCTTTCACCCCATGTGTAGTCCTCAACAGCTCTTCAATCTCCACCCATTCTATTTCAACCCATTCCTAACTTCACTTCCTATCTCTGCTCAGTCTCACTTCCTACCTTGCCCCAAACCATACTTAAAACCCTTGCCTTACCTCACTTCGTACATTCCTCAATATCACATGCAACTCATCCCTTACTTTCCTTCTTCCTAACCTCACTTCTTAACTCTTCCTAACCTCACCTGTAAGCTCTTCCTAGCCCCACCTCTTAGCTGTCCCCAACCTCACTCCTTAACACTCTCCAATCTCTTTCTAACGACCTTCTAAGATGCTCGTTCCTCAAGCGTCAGCTTGAAGGCGTCTCTTCTGGTTTCCGACTTCAGCAATCTTCGCAATTCTTTCCGCTGTCTGAAGCGCTCAGCAGTTCTCTCCGCTGATTGCAATTAACCTTCGCTCGCCTGACCATCAACTCAAAGTACTCGCACTCGCGCACATATTCATACTCGCATACTCGCATATTCGCATTCGCATTCACATTCACTTTGGCAAATGCCCGAGCAAGTTTGAATCAAAGCGCCTCGTTCGCTTCCTGCTCGTCACTTGCGATTTGGCCAGCGATATGCGCGCAGCTGCATTATGGTCATCATCTGGCCGGGATTTGCATGCTCCGCTGCAGGAGACAGCTCGACTCGTAATGCGTTAAGCCTCGTTCCCGCTCCGCTCTATCCTCTTCTCTCTCCGCTCTTCACTCACTACGTTTCCCTTTCAGCTGACTGAGTGACAGGTGGACAACGCAGCAAGAAGTGGAAAGTGGGAAGAGGGAAGAGGGAAGGGGAATTCCCAACTCAGTTGGGAACTGGAACTGAAACTGGGCACCGAGCACATGAGGCTAATGACTCTCAGTCTAGCGCCAAATTCGAGGCATATTGTGTGGCAGCAAATCAAAGCTGAACCCTCTCCACGCTCTACCCTCTACCCTCGACCCTCGTTGCACACTCCCTTTGCGGGTCGCATCTGGTGCGGATTAGATTATGCATAATAAAGTGTAATTTATTTTCGGCAAGTTTCCAGAATGTTGGCAAGTGTCGAGCAGAGATTGCAACCCGGCACGGGGCACAGGCGCCTTTATCAGGTGGCAGTGTCCCCAGAGAGAAACGGAAAAGCGACAAGATTCGCAGAGATTTCTGCCTAGCCCTGCTCAGGGTTGGCCACGAGACAATCGAGTCTTGTCGTTTACGTTTTGAGTGACACGTTTCAACGCGAACGGCTTCGCCTTGTCTTGCTCAGCTCTTGCCTGCTGCCGCGTGGCTCGCTTATCTGGAGCAGTGCAGGATGACAAGGACGCGTGTCAGCATTTTGCATGGCACCAGGCAGCACCAGGCTGAAACGAGCGATAAGCGTAGCAGGAACTGGCTTAATCAACTTATTTGGGCATCGTGTGAGTTGTTTCTGCAACTGCAGTTGACACGTGTTCCCCGGGGCGGAGCAGGCAGAGCGGGGGGCTACTTAGACCATGAAATGGTGACACGTGACCCGAGCCGTGCGTCGCTGTGCCAAGCAGGTCGTCCTTTTCGGCTTAGTCTTAGCACAAATATTATTTATTGCAATTGTATTTTAAGTGGCTTTTGGGTTGCCCAACCTCTCCAACTCCCCCCTCCTTTATTGTAACGCAATTTGTTCAAAGATTTCCCAACTACAACTCCGTCTCTTTCTTCGCTTCTTTACAGATTCATTAATGGGCTCCGCCAGCGAAGACGAAGACGACGATGATCCGCCACATTTGCGCGGACCGGCGCTGGGATTGGGCGTGCTCGGCCCGAATGGGCCAGACTCAGCGGGTGGACCGCTGGGCACCTCGGATATATCAGTACAAAGCATGAGCACCGATAGTAAAAATACGCATGACGACTCCGATCAGGTAAGTAACTCTTCAGCTCCCCCTCCTCCTTCTACTCCTGCTGCCCAGCATGGACTCGCTTGCATCATTAACAGGTTTCCGTTTCGAGTATACAAAGTAATGAATGGAATCGAATGGACATGGCCCTGGAATGGGAAAGCGACGGCTCCGTCCGCCACTTTGTAGACCCGCCGTCAGCCCCATTTGATTAATGATTGGCAAATGATTATGAGCTCGTATATCTCACTCCAACTACCAGCTCCCTCTCCTTGCCCTCCCGCTCTGTCTCTCTCTTCCATTCTACAACTTGCGCATTTGTCGATCTTGCAGGGCTCCTTGGACGGCGATCCCGATGGACGCGGCGATTCTCAGGCGGAGAACAAAAGTCCCGACGATGCCAACGGCTCAAAGCGACGCGGACCCCGCACCACCATCAAGGCCAAACAGCTGGAGGTACTGAAAACGGCATTCAATCAGACACCGAAACCGACACGCCATATTAGGGAGCAACTGGCCAAGGAAACGGGACTGCCCATGCGCGTGATACAGGTGAGTTTCCCTGCCATTCTTCAACTCCAACTGCCACTCGTACTCGAACTCGAACTCGATTTCGATTTCCATTCGTGCCCCCAAATGCGTCTGCAAACTGTGCTCAGGCGTAACCGACAGCCGAACCGAACAAATGCAACTGTCAGCTGCAGTACATAAACAATTTGTTCTACCCAAAACTCAATGGGGAGATGTACCGATCCAGAAGGTGAGCAGGGTAACCTCGGCTCAGGCTAGACGAAACTCAAATGCTCTGCCAAAAAACTTTTGGAAGGGTACCTCCCGTGAAAATGTTGAAAAGTTCCTCTCTAGCTATGAGGGTGTTCCTAAGTATCCACAGGATAAGCACCTTCTTGCTTTGATTGGGAATCCTTCTCACATCATGTATGAACTTAGAGAACTCTAGAGTAGAAGACTCTATGAAGGTTACTTAGCTACCAAGTGATGGCACTACAAATATATGAGCTACCTTAGCTTAGATCAACTATTCAAACCTTGCAATACCTTAAAATAGAAACGACCTAAGGTACTCTAAAAATTCTTCAGCTACTTTCAGAAAGTATCTTGTAGAAGATGTTTTTGTAAAATTTCATGCAGCTACCTTCTTAATTCTAGGGTTTCCAAAGAGCTCCATACCATATGCGGGTACCCTATTAGTTAGCTAGCCTAAACCCCTCATAGTTTCGACTAAGATGAAATTGTTGCGCTTTGGCGATTTCGCAACTTCTTTGGGCTTGGTTTGGTTTTGACCATGTGACGCTGCTTAGTTGGGTTTGCCGCAACTCAGTTCCTGTCTCCCTACCTACCTGCCTCCCTCTCTCTTCCTCCCTCACTCTCTCTCTTGCCGTGTGTCTGTCTCTGTCGGCGTTTCATCAGCATAAAAAAGGCATAAATTAGGCGCGCTGCGAGTGTTTAAACTAAAGCAAAAGCAGAGCCAAAGTCATCGACTCTCTGGGGCGAGTTCCAATTGTTGTTGTTGTTGTTGTTTTGGTTACTCTTGTTTGTTGTTGTTGTTTTTCACTTTTTAAAACCAAATCATAAAAATAGTCGGCCGCGATATTTCAACGTCGTCGTTTGCCGCCTTGCAACGCTTCATTGCGCTCGCTCTCCCTCTCCCTCTCCCTCTCTCTCTCACTCTTGCGCTGCGGCATTTACTGTGGTTTCAAGCCTGTAAAAACAACAAACCAAATACAATAAAAAAAAATAAAATGAACTTAAGGCCGTAAAGCCAAGGCGGGGGCGCATAAAAAACGGAAGTTCATTGCGCCAAAAACCAAAAAAAAAAAAAAAAATTAAAGAAAAATCGACAAAAACCCACAAAAAAATACAAAAAAAATACCTCAAAGGCAACAAATATTTTTACTACAGCAAGACGACCCCGAGATGCAAGAGGGAGAGAGAGAGAGAGAGAGACAGAAATTAGTAAGGTCAAGAGAAAATAAACGTAAAGAACGCCCCCGTTGCAGAAGTGATTAAAAACAACAGTCAGCGAAAGCGTTGCTGGGATTTCTGCGAAGCTTCTTGGGTCGTTGAGAAGCGCAGAGAGCGGTCATGTTAAGCGCAACTGTTAGCTAACATGCGATAAAGCGTCGAGTGAGAGCAATTAACATTCTTATGGTAAGTTTGCGTGAAAATGCAGAGGAAGGGAAATAGGGCTAAGTGCGGCATATCTACATATGAAAGTGCAGAGCCAGCCCCTTTATGCATAGTAATGAGGCGCGGCATGGCGTGTCTGCGTGTCTAGAGATTAGCAAAATGCGCCCTAATAAAGATCGTAATAATCTTTAAGCGGCAAGACGTAACTAACTCGGTTTAAGGAACTTATAACTTCGGCAGCTTAGAGTTGATTATGCAATTATTATTATGCGCAAGTTTAGGCAGTTGCTTACCATAATGAGCAGAGATTATCATATAAGCAGGGTCCTAAAGGGGTGCCTGATATTTCAAGAGGTTTCTGCAATTTCTACTTGATTTATGGAAGTTTCTAATGAGATCTTTTAATAAAATTATAAAAATTCAAAGAAATTATTTATAAATGTTCAAAATTTCTACTTGATTTATGGAGGTTTCTAATGAGATCTTTTAATAAATTAATAAAAATTCAAAGAAATTATATATAAATGTTCAAAATTTCTCCAGGTTATACTCAGTTATTGCAGATAGAAGTCAAGTTTTAACCTATATGTTTTCCATAATATATTCCCCCATCTTACGCTGCTGTGCTATACCAAATTTCATTAACTTCTTGAGTTGCCTTATCTAAATATCTCACATCATTTTATGCACACATATCACACACAATTTCCATAGTTTTCACATAGTTAGCATGCCTTACATATTGCCCAATTTCCATGGCCCTCGAGAAGGTATCAATTTCATCATCATCATCATCTGTTTTGAGGCCCCGCTGACACCTTCCTGTTCTCACTTGCATCGATTACGTCGTTGTAATCGTGTTTCGTGCTACGATTGATCCACTCGGCATCTGTTCGCCTCCTGTCAAGGATATCCGCAGCATATGCTGGCAACTCAATATGCACAGGAGGCAGGCAAACAGAGAGAGAGAGACAGTGAGAGAGTGAGAGGGAGGGAGAGGGACTTAGTGCCGTCTGCGGTTGCGCACCTTCGCTTCGTTAGCATTTTCCCTTTTATTTTTCCAGCGCATTTTCAACAGGTTTGACTTACAAATTTTTCATGCCGCGCCCACGCACACACACACACACGCACACACGCACACTCGCGCACAGCTGTTTAACGCGGGCGATCTTCACTTTGGTTGCTTTGTTGTTTTTCCCACCAGAAATGAAAACGTTGAAAAACGAAACATTTAACGGGGATTACGCAGGCGCAGTCGAGGGTACCTACCCCCTCTCTCTCACTCTCCCTCCCTCTCTCTCTTTCGCTCTGCCTGTGCTGTTGCCGCTGCCGCCGCCGCCGCCGCCTTTGATGTGTCATTGGTTACAGTTAAAGGATATTTCGGGCGGCATGTCGCGAGTTTTAGTTGAGTCTTTAAACGCGACAAGTGTGACACAATCAACACCTCTTTATGCCCAGCTGGCATCACTGTCCCTCCCCCCCACTACTCCGCCTGCGCGTTGTTGTTGCCCCTCTTCAAATCTAAACGAAAGTGACAAATGCCAACGAGTTGAGGAGGAGGCGACGCAGACGTCGCTGTCGCTGTCGCTGACGTTGACTTAATCGCCTTGCTGGAGCAGCTTACACACACACACACACACGCACACAGCTGTGCGCTGTCAACTTTTGCATCTTCATTAATGTTGCATATATATTTTTTCTCTCTCTCTCTCTCTCTCTCTCTCTCGATTTTTGTTTGTTTAATTTTTTTGTTTTTTTCGCTTTTCGCGCGGCTTTAAAACTCGCACAGTGTGACAGGCTGACAGGCACTTGTTGTTGTTGTTGTTGTTGCTGTTGCTGTTGTTGCTGTGGCAATCAACAATATCCAATAACAAGTTGTCAGTCAGTGGGCGCTGTGGCATGTTGCATGTACCAGGAAAATGTGGCAGCCAAAAACATTAATCGATGCAGTCGCAGCTGCTTAGTAGATACAAAGATGCAAAGATACTGAGATACAAAGATGCACAGATACTTTCAGATAGACTGCTGTGCAGCCCTTTGAGTAACTCGATCTGCTGCTGGCGCATCAAAGCAACGTTGCAACGTGCCACAAGCGGCGCGTCTAACAAAAATGTCAACGCCAAAAAGCGATCGAAGCGAGCGCGTTGGAAAGCGAGGAAAGCGTCCCGCATGCTGTGCGTCTTATAATACATATTTTACAACAACAACAACAGCAGCAGCAACAACAACAGCAACGGGGCCAGACACAACACACAACACAGACAGAAGCAGCGTGACACAAAAACTTCTTAAGAACTTTGCCGACAGTTCACAGCGGGCGGCTGCGGCAGCGGCAGCAGCAACAGCCACGCCCCCCGCCCCCCTCTGTGCGAAGCTGCTTACAAGTGGCAAGAGAAAGAGAGGGAGCGACAAGGAGAAGGAGAAGGGAGAGAGAGAGTAGGTGGAGCATAAAGGGCGCTGCTCCAAGAATTTGCATAGCTCGCGGCGTTTGGCTGCGATTGGCAGTCTGAACTTTGACCTGACAGCTGACCCGAACAGCAGCGGCAGCGGCAAATTGCGCTACCCACTTTCAACTTACTTTGGAGCGGGACAGGCATACACAGGGGGGGGAGGGAGCTGCGACCACAAACAACAAATAAATCATCGACATGTTTTCAACATTAACATTAACATTAAAAGCGCACAGCAATAACAATAACAATACTATATAACCTACTGCCCCCCCACCCCCTCTACCCCTCCCCCTACACACTTGGCTATGGCCCATAACAATGGCCAATAACAATAACAATCATAACAGCAGCCCAAACTCAAACTCAAACTCCAAACCCAAACCCAAAGTCGAAGTCGAAGTCGAAGTTTTGATTTTCGTTTGCCTCTGTTTCCTCACCTTCTCCTCCTCCTTCTCCTCCTGCTACTTCTTCGGCCACTTCTTCTCCCACTTCTTCGACTCCGCTCTGATTTTATAGACCGACAATTTGTAAAACGACTTAAACCTACTTTAAGTCGAGACATATAATAGATATAAAGGGTGCTTCGCAGCGAGAAAGCTGAGCTGAGTTAGGAGAAATGAGATTGAAGTTAGGTTTATGTGAGTTGCCCCTATATGGTTTATCATAGTGAAAATGTAGCGATAGTTAGATGAATTTCTTACTGCTGCTTAGTCATAGTGAAGGTAGATACTGAGTGGAAGTATAGCTGGAGTGGGTAGTACCTATTGAAGGTACTCTCTATAAAGTCAAAGATTAACACAAAATAATATGAAACTTATTTCTTTATACAAAATTTCGAAATTTTATCAACATTTTATTTATTTTAGTTCCAAAATTTTTATACATCTATCCTAACCATCTTTTACATAACTAATATATAGCTGATACTTCAATCTTTAAGTCTAAGAACTTCCAAGTTTTATTCACATTTTATTCTTGCTAGTTCCAAATATTTTCTATGTCTATCCTAACTAAGCCTTATATGGTTTATCTTAGTGGAACAAGATCAAGAGATCAAGATCAAGGGATATTGCTTAAACATAGGCATTATAGATGGATAGATAGATAGACAGATAGATAGATAGATAGATAGATTGATAGATAGACAGATAGACTGACAGATAGGTAGATAGATAGATAGATAGATAGATAGATAGGTAGATAGATAGATCGACAGATAGATAGATAGATAGATAGATATATAGATAGACAGATAGATAGATAGATAGACAGATAGACAGATAGATAGATAGACAGAGTGATATATGTAGAAGTAGGTACTGCCTTTTGAAGTTCCTCTCCAAAAGATCGAAAAATAGTTCAAAATATTTACCAAAATTTATCTTTACAAATATATTCAAAGTTTTATCTACACTTAAGGCGCTCAAAATGCAACATTATTCTATAACTACCTCCAACCAACCCATGCATAACTCACCTATAGCTCACACCTCAAACTCCTTTTTGAACTTAATCCCCTGCTAGTCTCCTCAAGAGCTCCACTACCAAATCTTTGGCAATTCCCACCATCAGGTGCAGCTCTACCAACCTGTGCGCCAGCCTGCCCCGAATGGATCACCCATTAGAGCGCGCAGCTCTTTATGGGCGTAGCTCGTGTGACTTTCAGTCGTTCGGTCGTTCAATCTTTTGGATTTTTTTTCGGTTCGGGGGATTTTGGATTTTTGTAGCTTTTGTTTTAATGCGTGCGCTCCATTTACGCCAACGTCGACGGCGGCGGCGACGAACAAACTAAGCTTTGAAAAATTATAAACAAATAAAGAGGAAGAGGGGAGGGGAGAGGGGAGACTGGGCAGCGGGAGGCAAATCACACGGACGGTCGCCGTTGCGCTCGACTTGAGGGCCCCGCTTAATGTGGCGTGCGTTCGGCTGGCGCCACTGGGAGACGACGACGACGACGGCGACGGCGATCGCCAGCTACAGATACAGCCAGAGGCAAAGCCAAAGCCAAAGCCAGAGGCAAAGCTCAGTCACAGATACAGTTGGAGATACAGATACGTCTAGAGATGCGGATGTGAGAGCGACAGACGCTGCGAGACATTTGTCAAGTGTCTAACCCCCTCTCACCCCCCCCCGTACGGCCCCCCCTTGGCTACGCCACTGCTGCAGACTCATGTGCAGAGGCGTTTATTTGTCAACAGACAAATTTCCGAGAGCATTTCGAGTTGATTTACATTTTGTTTTATCTGAGCGGCGATTTATAATAATTTTTTTTTCCTTTTTTTATTTTGACTTTTTTTGGTTTGTTGCTGCTGCTCGTTTTGGTCGGTTTCTTTTGGGGTACAATTTGCATTTTGGGCCACGGAAGTTGACAAATTTTTTTTAATCTTAAATCAGAGGCTCGTAGAACGCGTGTTTCGTCGGATTGTGGGGGCTTTAAAGGGTTAAGCAGCGTGCAAAGAGGGGGCGGGGGGAGTGAGAGCAGATCGCGTTGCACTAATTAGTCAAAGACGCGTTTATTAATTGAGCGGAAATTGTTTGATTGCCCGCCACAATTTATGGCCAGAAAAAGAGAGAGAAAAAACGGCTAGAAATCAACATAAATGTTGATCGATCGCGGCTAATTATCGCTCGCTCGCTCGCACACACTGTCTCTCTCTCCGTCTCTTTCTCTTTACAACTTTTGGCCAGCACAATTAGAGCAAAACAAACGGCGCATTGAATGAACCACAAAAGCGGCTAATTTAACGCATTTACCGCGTGCGAGCGAGACAGCAACAACGGCTGCGTTCATTATGAAATTGAGTTGGAGTTGGGGCGGGGGCGGGGGCAGGGACTGAGGCAGGCGGCGCCTGCGCAAACATGACAAGGCAATTTGGGCCTCTCCCCCTCTCCTGATGCCTTCCCCCTTTAGAAAATTATAATTTCAACAACTCATCAGTTCGCTATTAATTCTCGTCCCGCTGAAGACTTTGTGAGGCGCCGTTTTTGGTAAAACAGAAATTAGACAGAGACAGGGGAGGGGGGAGGGGGCTCTGAAATCGAAACTGGCATTGCCAACCGTTTGCGGCTACTGCCAAAGCTGCCGCGTCATGCGGTCCAAGGAGCCGAAGGCCCCTGCAACACCTACTAAACTATGGGAAAAACAACAACAACTTCAGTAGTGCACAACAACAACAATTCGAGTGGAGAACAACCGCAGTGGAAGTTAATTATCTGTTAACCTGAGGCCCAGGCGAATTCACGCCTAGCGCCGCAGCAGATGCAGATACATATGTATCTCTATCTCTATCTCTATCTGCAGCCTGTAGTTGTAGCTGTATCTTTTGCTTGTAGTCGGTAGTCGCGGCGTGCTACGCGCTAGGCAAGTCATCTGCGCCCAATATAAGAAAGAGTAGGGGGGCGTGGCCCAAAATAAATGCTGCGTCACGGCGAAGCAGGCGAAAAGGAGAGAAAAGAAAACTCCACGATAAGAAATGATATTTGTGGGGGGAAGCTAATCAGAAACACAAGTGCAGCAAATTGAGAGAGAGAGATTGCAGTGAAATGCGAGAGAAAAGAAAGAGGTTAGGTATAGTTAAGAAAGAGAAGGGGATATGTGAGAAGCTAAGGATATTGAGGAGTAAAAGGGAGAAGTGAAGCTGATGTTGGAAAGGAAACTGCAAGGAAAGAAAGAGACAACGGGTGAAGCAGATAGATAGGGGCAGAAAGAGACGGGTAGAGATAGATTAAAGAGAGATAGAAAGAGATGAAGATCGACAGGAATGAATATAGAACGAAAAAGTAAGATAAAGTGAGAGAAAGAGAGTTCGAGATAGAAATAAAGAACGATATAAATTGATATAGAAAGTGAAAGAGAGATTAAAGAGAGAGAGAGAGAGAGAGCGCGAGAGATAAGTTACATAAAGATATTAAGCTAGATGAATATAGAAGAAAATAGATAGAGTTAGATAGAAATGGGTAGAGATAAGTAGAGTAGATAGCGAAAGAAAAAATAGATTAATATATATATAAATAAATAAAGATACGTAGATTTAAGCGGACATAAAGATAGGTAGAAACAGATTGAGATAAAGAGCGAAACATAGCAATAAATAGGTAGGGATAGATCGATATGGACCGAAATAGATATAGACAGATAAATATAGAAAAAGATAGCTGGATTAAGAAAAAGATAACTAGATAAATAGAGAAAGATAGCGATAGATATAGATATATTAGATATATAGCGATAGATATTAAGAGAGGTAAATAGCGGAACATAAAAAAGCAAACTAAGATGGAAATAGTAAAAGACCTTAGGATGCTTGTCAATTTACTAGATTCAAAGAATTCCCTAAATGCAAACTCTATTCAAAATCAAGGAATATTTTCTCTTTAACTTTCCATAAGATTTAAACTTCACTAACATCCCAAACCAATTACCAAACCTTAACTTAAACCCTTAATAAGCCCCAATGCTATAAGCAAACTGTAGCCAATTCTACGCGGCAACAAGGGGTTAATCTGGAGGGGGGGGAGAAATGGTATCACAAATCGCTCTCACACAAATCGTTACCATCAGCGCGAAATCATGTCAATCAGCGCGCAAATACGTGACACACATTTGCCCTGGCGACAAGACGCAACTCACTCGCAATCGCAGTCAGAATTCAAGCCAGATTTCAAGCCAGAATCGAAGTGGAAAACGAAACCCCAAGTCCAACTGTGGCTGGGTCACAATGAAGCAACTTTGACTTTTGGCTGGCGGCCCCGCAAATTATATGTTAAGCGCGCAGAGAGCAGGGCTAAACGGTGGGTGGGGCCACAGGGGGCGCACCCGCTGGTGGAGTCGGAGGAGCCGGAGGAGCTGCCGCTGCTGCCGTTTAACATAATTTGCTATAATTTTCAACACAACGCCGGCCGCCAAGTGGCAGCAGCCGCCGGCAGCGGGGGCAGCGCCTCACCTCAAGCTAAGTTGCCACGGGGTTGCCCCCCCTTGCCAATCCCCCCTCTGCAAGTCAAAAGCGCAATAATCATTTTGTTATGTGGCAGGCTCAGCCCCGAAGTTGAAGTTGAAGTTGAACCTGATGCTCGGCCACGGCCTGATTGCTACCACGGTCATTATGTTACGTTGTTTGCCCTTTTATGTCAGGGCCTAACCTATAATTTAACTAAATGTTCAAATGTTTTTTTGCGAGCACTGCCGCCTGCCGCCTTCAACAACAGCAACAGCAACAACAGCAACACAAAATTTGCTGTTGAAAGCTGCGCGCAGAAAATTGGAAACAAATTTCTCATTCTTGTTGCGTTGCTCCTCGAAGTGCGGAAATAAAATATTATGTGCCTTCTTCTTCTTGACCCCCTCCCAAAATTGAGGCAACGTGGCATATTATATCATCATCTGCCTGCACTCATCTGCCATGCCATCTCTCTCATCTCTTGTCATATCTGCAGCAAGTTCGCCGCGTACACAGCCCAAATAAACATGCGAAACTCAAAATTGAAACTTGCACACACATACGCGTAGTTTGCATAGTTTGGCAATTGTTTGACAGTAGGAAAAAACAAGGCAAGTAACAAAAGCTACAGTTGTGCGCACCTGACTATAAGATACCCTACGCACAATTTCGAAAAACCGTTGCAAAGTGTTTTGAAACAACAAATTCATTTGCTACCTATTGTTTTCTCGCTCTCACACACACAAACACATACGCACGCTGAAATTAGAGTGACGCCTATTGACGTAAGGTATACAGGCACCTTCATGCCCAATTTGGTGTCTCTAGCTTTTATAATAACTGAGATCTAGACGTTCATACACACGGACAGACGGACAGATAGACGGACAAAGCTCAATCGACTCAATAGAGTCTGCCACGTCTTTTACTGCCTGTAACATACATCTACACAAACTTTATATACCCTTTTTTGTCAATTTTCAATGTTCGCAGGGTATTGTTTGGCAATTGTTTGGCAGTAGAAAAAACAAGGCAAACAACAAAAGCTACAGTTGTGCGCACCTGACTATAAGACACCCTACGCACAATTTCCAAAAACCGTTGCAAAGTGTTTCAAACAACAAATTCACCAGCTACCTAATGTTTTCTCGCTCTTACACACACAAACACATACGCACGCTGAAATTAGAGTGACGCCTATTGACGTAAGGTATACAGGCACCTTCATGCCCAATTTGGTGTCTCTAGCTTTTATAATAACTGAGATCTAGACGTTCATACATACGGACAGACGGACAGATAGACGGACAAAGCTTAATTGACTCGGCTATTGATACCGAGCCAGACTGTATACACTTTGTAGAGTCTGCCACGTCTTCTACTGCCTGTAACATACATCTACACAAACTTTATATACCCTTTTTTTGTCAATTTTCAATGTGCGCAGGGTATAAAAAAGAGGAAATTTTATTACGCGAAAATGTTGCCGCAAGCAGCGGAAAAACAATTGAAAAACT
Source organism: Zaprionus ghesquierei (assembly GCA_018904095.1). Classification (NCBI taxonomy): domain Eukaryota; kingdom Metazoa; phylum Arthropoda; class Insecta; order Diptera; family Drosophilidae; genus Zaprionus; species Zaprionus ghesquierei. Next base: position 15,269,897 of record JAEIGP010000394.1, on the reverse strand, counting down.
TGCCAAATAAATTGTATACACGATTGAGGCTGCAAGCGGGGGGCGGTAGGGAGAGGGTGGGGAGAGGAAAGGGGTAGGGTATGTGCGCAGGGATTGTGCAGAAGTTTAGGCAAATGGAATTCGCTGAGATTGGAAGGCAAAGCTATTGCAGCGCAAGTCTGCCGATTATATAGTAATGCATATGTTAAGGCAGCATATACCCTACATCCCTGGCCAAATAAGGTATGACCCTTTGGTATAAACCAAGTTAGCTAGCAGACATTGACAAAGAAGTTTGCCAAGCTGCTGTGGTTCACCTGCTACCCCCAACCCCCTTACTGCCTCTACCTACCCTTTCGCCCCTTGCCACGCCCACAGGCTGGCCAGTTGCGAATTTGTTATTGTTTCTCTGTTGTTTTTTTTCTCATTTTCTTCGCAATTCGCCATTTCTGTTGCTTGTTTTTCTTTGTCGACGTAACCAAACAAAGGCAACAAAGAACGAGCGCGAGGGGCAACAACAACAACAACAACAACAAAGGCAACGCGCGCAAATAAATGCAACAAACTGCGAAACTATTGTGAATGCATTTTTTAGCTGTTTTTTTTTTTTTGTTTTTTGGTTTGCCATATGCTCTTGTTTTGCCAACCCTTACCCCTTTCTGGTGCTGCCTTTTGTTGTTGTTGTTGCTGTTGTTGCACATACGAAAATAAAAAATTGCCTGACCGCAGGGCCAAACGGAGCAAATAACGCAAACAACACACACAACACACACACAGAGAGAGAACACACCCAACACACACACACACACACACATATTTACATACGTATTGCCATTGGCAATTGGTTGAGAGCATTGCGAAGGCGTAGCAGGGTTAAAGGGGTAGCATTTGCCAGTGGCAGCGGCTCCAGGGGGGTAGTGGGGGGATTGGGTTAGGCTGTCGCGACTGCGGTTACATTGACTACGTTACGGCATAACGTGTAATTGAAATGTGGCAACAACGCGAGCCCAACTCATTGACTTGAATCAATTTAAATTGTCGCTGTCTAAGTAACCTAACCTAACCTCACTTTTTGCCTGACTTCTAATACTGTCGAGTGTAGAAGAGCGAAAGCTATTGCCGCTACAATTTGCACTGCTTCTGCTTGTAAGGGATTCAGAGAATAGCCAAAAGAGCGCAAAATAAACGCAAATTTTTGCTTTGCGTGGGCGGTGGGCGTGGCACCTTCAACTTTTTTTAATATTAATTTGGGTATGCCCTTGAGGCAGCTGTATGCCAAATTTGGTGTCTTTAGCTCTTAGGTTAACTGAGTTCTCGACGTTCATACGAACATTTAGACACGAATTTGCCCCAATTGACTCCACAATTGTTGCCAATCAAGAAAATAAGCACTTCTTTGTCTCCCACTGTCTCTCTCGAATGAGTTTAACTGACTCCTCTTTCCTTCTTGCTGATCTGTTTCTTCACATTCTTCCGCCTGTCAAAAGTTACGCGCTTGACTAACATTTCAGGCAAATCGCTCGACACGCCGCCGGACTTAGCGGCCAGAATCTACTACTACGATAGAATCTCTTTTGGCTCGCACAGCATGTTACTTCCTTTAGCTGCGTCCTGAGAGTGTTTCTGGCCGTCTGCAGTCTTCCCCCCACCCTTGTCTGCTTCGCGGTTCTCACAGCCAAACGATTTTCTAGCGAAATTCGCTCTGCCACAAGTTGTCAGTTTATAAATGAAGGCAGCTCTCCCCCCTGCCCCACCTGACTCGCCTCATATGCATGTCTAGGCCGAGGGATCGCCAGGTTGCGCGCTCTCTCTCTCTCTCTCTCTGCGTGTGTGTGTGGAGAGTTCATAAAAATGATGGCAAATTCAAATGAACTGCAGACAGCGGCGCTCATCATTAAAATTCACGCTTAAATTGCCCAGCAAGGCAAGGGGGAGAACAGCTGCAGTATCTAAGCCAAATTCATTGGAAACTATTTGCCACAAAAAAAAAAAAAATAAAAAAATCTCAACATGCCGTAAAGGACATGAGGGCGCATAAGGAAAATAAAAGAGAAACCCAAAGACATAAATCAAAAAAATTTCATTGAGAAAACTTTTGCCAAAACAGAGAACCAAAAAAAAAAAAAAAAAAATTGTGTAGAGAAAACGGTTTCGTTGACCGAACGAAGAACCCAAAAGATCATTAAAAAACGCGTCCAAGATATGAATATTAAAATGCAAAAAACAGCAGAAAGATATACATATGTATGTGTATGTGTATACGACCGAAATGAGGAGACAAAAGAGCAAAAGGAGAAGAAGAGGCGCAGGCGAAAAGGTGCCACTAAAAATTTTGAAATATGTTTTTATTTTATTACTTTGCATGCTGTGCACGGTGCTTCTGGAGCACCCGAAACGATGCAGCAGAACATCGTAAAACGAGGCTCCGTTTGCTGCTACTCCTGCTCCTCCTGCTCCTCCTCTTCGATTCCCAATCCCGATCGCTGCTGCGGCTAATTTTGCAACGGCCGCCCGGTGTGGCGGCGGTAGCTTCAATGCACAAGGCACCAGGCGCAGCAACAACAATTAGACATGTTCCCCCCTCTGCCTCTCCCTCTGCAACACACACTAAACGCTTCTCTCTCTTTCTCTCTCTCTCCTCGGCAGGTCTGGTTCCAGAACAAGCGCTCCAAGGAGCGTCGCATGAAGCAAATCACCAGCATGGGTCGTCCGCCTTTCTTTGGCGGCGCGCGCAAAATGCGCGGCTTCCCCATGAATCTCTCGCCGGGCGGGCTAGACGATGGACCCGGCTTTCCCTACTTTGCAGCAGACGCTAAATTCGAATTCGGCTATGGTGGCCCATTTCATCCGCACGATGGACCCTTCTTTCCCGGCCATCCCGGCGGACCGATGCCCTTCAATGCGCCAGGTAAGCAAACTAGCTGAATATGGTACTATATAGGAAGCTTGGGATTATCATCATGTATGGCTTACTAGGCTGCTATATAAATCAGTCAAAGTTTTTTAGATAAGACCAGCAGGAAAGTTAGTATAGCTGTAGCTTATATAGGCATTATCTCTGACTTTTTTCTATTTGAAATAATTTTTCAAAAATTTTCCAATTAGTTTTAAAAAATTTCTTAGCTTATCTTTTCTCATTCTTTTCAAAATTGGAAATTAATAGCTAAAGTTCATATAAATTTTAGCTTTTAAATTTTAAAAAAAAGGTTGAAAGAAATTTCTTAGCTTATCATTTCTCATTCTTTTTTAAAATTGATCATAAATACCCAAAGTTCATATAAATTTTAGCTTTAAAAATTTACAGAAATTTCTTAGCTTATCATTTTTCATTATTTGAAAAGAATTTCCATAAATATATATATATATATTGTTATGGCAACTTTTCGAAATTTTCAATTTACTTTCGAGGAATTTTACAGTTTAAAATTCCATGTTCTCTTTCAAAATTTACCATCAATTTTCTAACTTATTTTAAGTAAAATTTTTTGAGATAATGCAAAAACTTATGCCATCTACTGATATATTATATATTAAATGTTTTTAAAATAGAGCTAGAAATTCCTTAGGTAAATTGGAAAAAAAAGCTCTAACTTAACGCTAAATTTCAGTTAAATTTTCTAAAGAAACTTTGAGAAATAAAATAATAGAAAATATTTTAAAAAAATCCTAAAAAAGTTAAGTTTCATAAAAAGAACTCAAAAGATCGCAGAACTATAGAAAGCACTAGAAAACATAAACAGCAAATAAACCCTCCCACTAACTCGCTCTCTCTCTCTCTCTCTCTCCCTCGCTCGCTCTCTCCACGCACAGGTGGACCAATGGATCACAGCGGCCCCATACCGATGGTGAATGAGTTTGGCCTGACGCCCGAGTCAACATTTCTGAGTCAGGCGGGCGCACCGCCAATGCAACTGCAGACGTCTGTGGGGCCACCGCCGCCGCCGCCGCCAAATGCCGCTGAGCATTTGCTGCAACAGGCGGCCGCGCAGCAACAAGCGCAGCAGCAGGCGGCACAGAATGCGCAACAAGCAGCAAGCCAAACGCAACAACAGCAACAGCAGCAGCAACAACAACAACAGCAGCAGCAGCAGCAACAACAACAAAATGGCCCGCGTACCGCATCGCCCGAGTTCATGAGCTCGGCGAACTTCAGCGAACCGCAGAATATGCAAAATGAAGGGCTTGTTTGGTAATATACAAAACAGTTGGCAACGCGCCTGCTGTTTCTCAAGACCTACACGCAGCAGCAGCAGCGGCAGCAGCAGCAGCAGCAATACCAACAACAACAACAACAGCTAAGCGAGGAGGAGTAGAAAAATCAACAATAACAACAACAACACAAGCAGTCGTAGTCGCAGCAGCAGCAGCAGCAGCGACGCCAGCAGCAGTGACAAAGCTTCGTCGTGTTGTCGCTGCCGCCGCCCACTGCGCGCATACACAGCTGCCGTCTCGCTCTGGCGCAGAGCGATTGGCATGTGCGGCGCGTCGTATGAGAGCGAGAGAGCGCGCCCGCGTCGTTGTTGTGTGCGTGTGCCGTACGCTCTCGCTCTCGCGAGTTCGGAGAGAGAGAGAGTGTTTCGTGTTTGGCTGGCCTGCACTGCACTTCCCCTCCCTCGCACACACACACACACTCGCACTCGCACACACTGCTCTGCCCTTTGCAAATGCGCGCTGCCGCCTTTGGCCGAAAAACAGCTGCTCGCTTTGGCTTGGTTCTGTTGTCTTTATTATTATTGTGTTTATTTGTTTTAGTAGCTTCTTTTTTTTTTTTTCCTTTTCGATGACTGCGCCAAAATATTTGTAAATTATTTTTAAAAATTCGTAGCAAAAAAAAAAAAATAAAACAAAAAAGTACTAAAATCGTAAAGAATGCAGAAACAAAAACACACATCGGAAATCTCTTAATGTACATTGAAATGGGCGCTGCACATAAAAAACTATAAATATATATATTATACTAAATATAAATATAAATATATATACGACACATAAACAAATATATGTATATTTCCCCCATATTTTTTTTTTGTATTTTAATCTAACTAAAGCAGATGCAGAAAATGCTTAACAATGCTACAAAAAAAAAAACACTTAAAAAACAAATGAAAATCAAATACATTAACTAAACTTGTCTTGTCTGTAATAAACTATTTATGTGTATGTGTGTGTAAAAAAAAAAACAAAAACAAAAAGAAAAACATGAACAAAATCAGCAAGAAAACAAAAATACGTAGCCTAAAGAAAGAAGCATCGTGTTAGCGAAAAGAGAGCAAAAAAGAAAAAACAAAAAACAAAAAATCGCAAAAAATAATAATATTATTTTTTTGTAAATTAGCACATTTTTTATAATTCGTAGAACCGATGGAATTTTGTTTGCAAACAACCAACCATTTTTTTTTTCATAGCATTTTTTTTTGTCTATTATTATTCAATTATTATGATTATTATAACTATTATACATATACGGAAGGAAAAGTAAACATATTTTATAATCGTTGTCTAACAACATAAACGTAACTAGGCATTGTACTTGTGTAGTTTTCTAGTGAATAAGTTTATATATATATACCTACATAGTATATATGCAGCATATATATACATAAATAAATATATATATATATATATATATAAAGAAAGAGAAAGTGGAAGGCGTACGCATATACATATATTATATAAAGCTATATAGAGAACAGCACACATAGCAAACTATTTTTTTTTTTTTTGTGGTCCTAGCCTGTAAGCAACATAATTTATTATAAACAAATCTATGAAAATGATAAAGAAATGGCATAAAATAAAAGAAAATGATAAACACAAAAAAGAAAAAGGAGAAAAGCGAGAAAAAAACAAAACATTTACGAAAGCTAATTAAATGTAATAATATCATGAAGAAAATGTAAAACTAGCAAAGAAAATACAAAAATAAATCGAGAAGAAGAACAGCTATAAAACAAATATAAATTTCTATATATATATACATATATATGATGACTATGAGGATAGAAGACAAGCTAACCGATTTGAGTTTTCCATCGATATTATTATTATGATTATTATTGTGTGGATTGGCCCCCTCGGATATGCGTGGCCGCATCACCCTATTACACCTATTATTATTATTATTATTATTATTATAATTATTATTATTATTATTATTGTAAAAAGTATTTAGTGTTAGCTTAATGCGTAAGTTTATTAACAACAAACAGAAAAACAAAAACAAATACAGCAACAACAACAACAACAGTGAAAATAACCCGAGAAACAACAATAAAAAAAAAAACACCAGCAAAATCGCTAAAAGAAGCCGAAACAGTTGAAAAACCGCCAGATGGCCGACAACTGGCGAGCCAAGCAAATCAATAAGTATCACAAACAAAACACAAATTGTTAACAAACAAAATGAAAAACCATGCAAAAACCAAGCAAAAAGAAAGAGAAAGCGCAACATGCGATAAAAGCAAAAAAAAAAAAAAAACTTTGATGAGAAAAAAAAAATAATATAAAAAAATATAAAAATAAAAAAAATATATATGAAAATTGCGTTGATTATTTTCTAGCGTATTGGTTGGGCTTACACCTGGTGTAGGGGCGAATTTTTATATTGAGGTTATGTTGAAGATGTGCAAGAGTTTTAATGATATTTATATAGGATGTGTGCCTTGCACTATCTAGATTTTGGTATATGTATATAGACCGTATATGCTGTCTATGGGATGGAGAATTTTTAATATTTTTTTTTAGAAATTTTGCAGGTATTTTTAAAGAACTTACAGAATTATGAAACTATTGAGGTTATGTCGAAAATATACATAAGCTTGATTAATATTTATGTGAAATTTGTTTCTTGCATTTTATAGATTTGGGTATATATAGACCATATAGAGTCTATTTAAAGTTAAAAGATTTTGGTTTGTAATTTATCAGTTATTTTAATGCAGATTGAAGAAGCTGAGTTACAGAACTAGAAAACTGTTGAGGTTATGTCGAAAACTTGTGCATTTTATCGGCTCCAAAGTGTAGAATGATATACATATATGTTATATCATATATGTAAGTATATGGCAGATTTGTTGCTTGCGTCTTAAAGTTATCGCTCTCATACAACAATTGTATCTTTCAGATTGTATCTTTCAGATACTTTTTACCCTATATTAACGAAATCTATGCTACGTTGCAATTACATACATGCTATATGTATTTATGAATACTATTTTTGACTGTGCAAAAAAAAGTATCTCTAAGATACATTTGTATCTCAAGCATGGACAAAGTGTTGGCTGCTGCCAATTTCAGCTGTGCGTGCACTTTGAGTGTGTATTAGGTGTGTGTGTGTGTGCGTGTGCTGTGCACATTGCTTAGCTGAAAGCGTTTACACGCTGCCCTTTAAGCAACTACAACAACGACAACAACAACAACAACAGTTGCTGCCTGCTGCAGACACCAATGCGAAAGTTAATATGCGTGGCTAATATCGGGCCAAGATTATTAATGTTGTGGACATGCACATGCGTGTCCGTTGCCATCGGAGAAGAGGCTGCAACTTGAGCTGGCAGTGGGAAACTTAAGCGTTGCCACACGTGGGTGGGGTAGGTGGAGGAGGAGGAGGAGGAGGAGGAGGAGGAGTCTCTGCGCCTTTGTTCGACACATGTGCGCGCATTCACACCTAGCAGCAAGAAAGGAGCAACTACAAGTGGCAGGGGGCAAAGGGCAAGGGGCAAACTATGAACAACGATGGCAGTGCGTAGCAGGGAACAATATGCCACATGCGTGTGCGTGTAAGTGTGTGTGTGAGTGTGTTGGATGTGGCCTGGACACGGCAGCATGATAGCATTTAATGCCAAACAATGCCAGCAGTTGTTGTTGTTGTTGTTGTTGCTGCTGCTGCTGACCAACATCGCTTGCCCGCACGCCGGCCATGACGAATGCGTCGCTCGGCCAGAGTTGCCCCAAAATACATTTGCAGGCGTTGCAAAATGGAGGCAGCGCAACGCAACGCAACGAGGCGTGCTCAGGCAAGCGTTGCACTTCACACACACACACACGCGCACACACACGCGCACACACATAGATAGAGGGAGCTATATCCTTGTCTAAAACGCATATTAAACGTCCATCAGCGCGCCCAGCTCTGCCTGCCTGCCTCCCAGCTGTCTATGCCTCGTGCAACGTGCAACGTTCAATCTGTCCGGCCATCAATCCACAAAGGCAAAAGGACTCGGCCTCTGCCTCTGCCTGTGCCCCAGAGCTGACGTGTGACGTGCGTTTATCAGTGGCAGGACAGTTGGCATAGGCCGCACGTACCACGTACCACGTACCACGTAGCAAGCATGCAGGCAGTGGCGTAGGCAGAGGGGGTCAGTGCTGGGCCTAGGCTCGCTTGACTGATGGCCACATCACATGGCTGGGTCAAGAGCAGAGCGACTGCTCAGGGACGTTCGCAGTTGCCTCCTCTTCCACTCCCCCTCTCTCTCTCACCCTCCGCCCCTGTTATGTGCCTTGCCGTTTCCCTTTCCGTTTGTCGCCAAAAATGAATTTGTTAACATTAAATTGGCATTTAGAGAGAGAGAGAGAGAGAGAGAGAGAGAGGGGTCTCAGTCGTCTCACTGCCCTAAGCTACTGTGCTCTCCTGCCCCCTCCTGCTCTACCCCTCCCCCCCTCTTTCCCTAGCCTGCCTACAGCCTCATTCTGCAGCTTAAGATTTAGTTGTGCCGCTGCCATCATCACTCATGGCACATGTCAGATGGGAGCAGTGTCAGAGAGGATGGGGTAGAGAGAGGGGAGAGAGAAGAGAGAAAGAGAGAGAGAGGAGGGCCGCCTTGTGATAAATGCTTCCGAACTTGCAGCTTAGTTAGTCACGCATGCCTCAACCCTCCCCTCCTCCCCCAACTCCCCCTTTTCTCTTTCTCAAGCTGATCTTTGCTTAGGTAACGCACATGCACGAACATGTTTAAATATGTACAGTGGGCACACTTGCCAGTAGTAGCCTGCACACTCTTTCTCTCTCTCTCCCCCTCATTCTCTACTCTTCCTCCCTCTCTCTCTCTCTCTTTCTTCCACTCCTTCTCTCTCGTTCTTCACGCAAAACCGCAAAATTGGCCTATAGCTTGACTCCTAAAGATGCTTTGATCGCTTAATGCTGTCTGCCGTTGTTTGTTATTGTTGATGTTGTTATTGTTGTTTCTTATTGTTGTTGTTATTGTTGTTGCCGATGTTCCGTTGTTCGTTGATTGCCTGATTGCCCTGACCACTACGCCTAATGACTCAATTTTTTTTTACCGAGCCAAGTCAATTATGCGGCAGCAAACGCAACTCTCGCTACCATTCACAATTGCCGCAGTCAAACACATGTGACTCATTCAAAATGAAAGAAACAACAACAACAACTGCTGGCAATGTGCGGGGGCAACTTGCAACTGAATGTGGAGCGTGTGGAGCGCGTGGAGCGTGTGTGCGTGCCACGCAATGACAGCCAACTTTGTTTGATTTGAAGCTGTCGAAAGGCAGCGCAGGCAACGAAGCAACAACAACAATAACAACAACAATAACAATAACACTGGCTATAAAGTCATACAACGAATGTTGCATGATCTAAAAACTTAAAATATTCGAAATTATTCTATTGATATAACAACTCCTTGACAGGACTTTGAATTCCAGATTTGTTTATACCTTGATTTATTTAATAACTCAAAATAAAATATATATATATAAAAATTTTTAAAAATTTTTAAGACTTTGGTATTTTGGTAAGGCTTTGTCATGAATATTCAGAAATTCGTAGCAAGTTTGTAGGATGCATGCATGGAACAGGTAGCAGGAGACAACTGCGATCCCTTAAACTGAATCAGTCTCAATAGCTAAGTCAATATAGTCAAGTTTGCCTATGCGTCTGTCCGTCCATTTGTCCGTCCGTGTGCCCGTCCGTCTGTCCGTCCGTCTGTCCGTCCGTCTGTCCGTCCGTCTGTCCGTCCGTCCGTCCGTCCGTCTGTCCGTCCGTCTGTCCGTCCGTCCGTCCGTCCGTCCGTCCGACTGTCCGTCCGTCTGTCCGTCCGTCTGTTCGTCCGTCTGTCCGTCTGTCCGTCCGTCCGTCTGTTCGTCCGTCTGTTCGTCCGTCCGTCTGCCCGTCCGTCCGTCCGTCCGTCCGTCTGCCCGTCCGTCCGTCTGTCTGTCCTTCCGCCTGTCCGTCCGTCTGTCCGTCCGTCCGTTCGTCCGTCCGTCCGTCCGTCCGTCCGTCCGTCCGTCCGTTCGTCCTTCCGTCTGTTCGTCCGTTTGTCCGTCCATCTGTTCGTTCCTCTGTCCGCCTGTATGACCACCTACAACTTGGCGACTGTAAGAGCTAAAGCCAGCAAATTTTGTGCCATGACTCGTACAAGTAAAAGCTACAGTGTCTTAAAGTAATTTTTGTAATTTGGCCACGCCTACTTTCGCCCCCGTAAATCGATCAAACTTATATAGCAAACGTACAAACGACTGCCAAAGGGTATAAATACTTTCTGTGGTCTAGCAAGTTTCCTGCTGCCTTTAACATACATTCGCACAAACTCAGAATATACCATTCTCAGCCTTCTCAATGGCCGTAGGGTATAACTCTTATAGCATAACAAACTGCATGACTTTTTCCACACAACTCTTCGGTTGAGTGTATGAAGAGAACACGCTGCAATTGACAAAGCCAAATCAATGCTAGAGACAAACAGACATATAGACAGCTGGACAGACAGAAGGAGAGGCAAACAGAGGGACAGACAGAGGGAAAGAGACAAAGAGAGACAGACAGACAGACACGCAGGTTTAGCAAATTGAAAAGTTCAAGTTGTAAAAGAAGAAAATCGTCGCGCACGAAGCGAAGGCGCCACAAGGCGAACGGAACCGAAGTGCAGGCACTGTGTGTGTGTGTGCGAGTACGATTTGCAGCTACTGTAGCTGCCGCTGCTGACACGCAAACCTACTCCAATTTCGAGGTAGCTCCGTGTCTGCCAAGTGTCAGGCGAGAAGGCACAGAAAGATTTCACAACGTCCGAGCGCTGACACTTTGTCGGCTCGGCGAAGGGTGCGCAGTGGGAGGGGGAGGGTGGAGGGAGGAAGGATTGGTGGGTTGAGGCTTAGCTGCGCCCTGCCCTGCCCCGTCTCGCCTCGTCTTGCCTTGTGTGTTTTGTCATTAAAACGTAGCAACTGCAGGTGGCAAAGCTAAGTAGCAGCAACAACAATAACAACAACAATAAGAAGCAACAATAACAATTACAACAATAAGAACAACAACAGCTGTAATTGTTGTGCAGCTTATTAGCTCCGTTCGACGCTCAAGTGCTTTGCCACAAGAGTTTCCGCTTCCTGTTACCCCCCCTCCCTTCCTTTCCCACTCTCCTACTCCTTTACCCCCGTGTAGCCAATCAAAATGCGCTGCCTTTTCTTCAGAGACATATATCTATCAGTTATATATATGTATATACAATATATCTTTAGCTTAGCCTGTGCCGCACTCCAACTGGCCCCAATTGGCCATTCCCGCCTCCCCCCTTTGCTCTGGCACTTCTGGCATGATATACGAGCTGGAGCACGTCACTTGGCTACTGTGTGCGCAGTATTTTAGTATTTTAGTATTTCAGTATTTCGTATACCCTGCCACCATTGAAAATGGTCAGTGAAGGGTATACATAGTTTGTGCGAATGTGTGTAACAGGCAGAAGGAGTCACAAGACCTGAAAAAGCTCTTCTATTCCCGGTTAGGATCACTCGCAAAGTCGAATGACCTGTGTCCGTCTGCCTGTCCGTTTGTATGAACACATATATCTCAGCTATTATTAAAGTAAGAGACACCAAATTTGGCATACAAATTTCTATATTTGCTACCCTTCACAAGTTGATTTCAAATTTCAGGTGCCACGCCCAACGCCTCTGCAAATCAATAAATAAGTTTTTGGATATGATTTAAGTAATAAAGTACTAAAGTTACAACTTACTGCTTCAATATATACACAGATACATGCTATAACCATCTTTATGCCAAGTTTCAAGCCGATCTGATCATAAACATAAAAGTTATGCAAGTTAACACTTTCCGTACTTCTGCTGCCTGCAACGGCCTCCCTTTAGTTCTTCTACCTGCCTAATGAGTGTGTGATTGAGTAAGTGAGACAACAATAGAAGTAGATAACTTTCTTTGGCCTAGGGTATCTTACTGCCGTACACGCTCGACTGTAGCTTTGCTTACTTGTTTCGCATTACAGTAGTTTAGTATTCCGTTTTGTTGGCCGCGTTTCCATTGTGAACACGCAATGTCATTTCACGCTAAGCCCACGACATGAACATGGACATGCTCATGTCCAACTGAGGCAGAGAAGGGGCACACTAGGAACTGGCACTGTGACAGCAAGAGGGTTAACGAGGGAGGCAGGGAGGTAGAGAGAGGGAATGAGGGAGTCTCTCTCAGCCACGTAACAACGGAAGCCGACGGCGGCGGCGCAGACGGCGCAGGCGTAGCACGAGCAGCGGACCCGCATGTGTCGGCGCCGCTGCTGCTGCTGCTGCTGCAAAATGTGTTAATATTTGATAAGCTCAATATGTGGTCGCCCGACATGCCCCCGTTCCAGGAGAGAAAGAGAGAGAGAGAGAGCGAGAGGGGGGAGGGCAGCTGCCTGCCTGCCTCGTTGCGGCACTTGCGTGTCGCATGCACATGCGAGAGTGCACACACACACACACACACAGCGAGTTCCAGGCCCAGCTCAGTACCCTTTACTGGCCCCCGCCCTCCTCCTCTCCCCTTCCTCGCTGCACTGCTCCTGTTTGCCGACACCGCACAGCGAAATGACACCAAAAACCGTTGGAAAATTGTTACGAAAATGTATTACGGCTTGTCACTTTGACACCTTGTGACGCTTTCCCCACCACGCAGCCCCCTCTCGTTCTCCTCCCCCTGCTATGCCTTCCCTTTCACTTCACTCTACTTGGCAATTGGACATGCGAGGCAGCAGCAATTGCCTCAGCTGGCCACAACCCGCAGCGAGGGTTGCACGAGCAATTGCAAGGCCTAAGAGAGTGGAGATTGTTAGGTAAATATACTATATATAGATTACTACTATATCTTTAAATATTACGATCTTACATCAAAATCATGAAATGCCTAACTAATTGTGAGATTCCCTAAAGAAGATAAGCAGAAGAAAGAAAATAGTATAAAAACTTGGATTACAAAGGCCTTTGAGAATCGCATAGAGCGGCCCTACTTGTGAAGAAAAGATTCATAAGATTAATTCCCTATAACATCACATATATTAAGCGCCAAATCGTTTAGTTTTAAAGTTCTTTCCCCACACCACACAACATCCTTTTATCCATATTGAGAATCGCATAGAGCGGCGTTTGACCTTTCGCTTCTTGGGACTTCACTCGTGCGCAACGGCGCCAACAGGGACAACATCAATTTGCACTAATCTCTCGACTCGACGCACTTGAGAGCACCGAAAAAAGAAAAGAAAAAACAACCAGAAATGCTTCCACATAGCGTTCCTGCCCGGTACCCTCTATGCGGCACCCTCTACCCGCTGCTACCCCAGAGTTGCCATTCAGATGGAGCGCTTAGCGCTACGGTTAATTAAACGATAATTTCGCATGATTTTAGTGAAGCGCATTCGCTTTGGGTTAGCTGCGTAACCCCCCCCCCCCCCTGTACCTGCAGCCCCACCTACAAACCGCCCTACCGCTTTGGTATTCCCGGGAAACTCAGAGGGTCCTTTGCCTTGCTTGGCATTGCTCGACTGACCGCAGAGCATAAAGCGTTTTAATGGAGCGTGCCGCTGCTGAATTTCAGCTTATTTAATGCAAATGAAGCGCCCATCGCTCAGCCACAGCGTCGTCTCCCACCCAGTACCCTGCCATGCCCCGCCCTTTGTGCGTTCCCTCTTCAGGCAGTCGAACCATTTCACAGTCAAGACAAACATGTGTACAACGCATTCGTATTCGAATGCTGTGTACCGCCGGCTATGTTGCCTGTGCTCCCATCTGCAACTCCATCTCTGCCCAGGCTGTCTCCGTCTCTGTCTTCATCTCTGTCTCTGGCCTTGTCTCGCTGCACAGCGCAATCTAGTTCAATCTATGCAGACATCTACATAGATGGATAGGTTGGGCCCCCCCCACCCCCCAAAGTCGAACCGAATCGGGCGGGCTGTGGCTTTGCTTTTTACGTGGGCCGACAACAACAACACACACACACACACACTGGAGTATGTTCCCATCTCGTACATCCTCTTGTTCCTCTCTCCCTTCCACTTCCCTTTCCCTCTCCCTTGTTGCTGTTGTTGTTGTGGTGTCGATATGTGTCGCTGACACGTGTTCGTTGCGGGCGACAACAGACAGCTTTATTACACGAGTTATGAACACACACACACACCGACACACACACACAACCTTACACACCCAGCAGCTACAGTTACTAAGATACTGGGCAAGAGGCAGCAAATTTACATGCAGCTCGTACTAGGCGAGCTTGCCTCTTGTTGCTCTCTCCCTCTTTCTCTCTCCCTGCCCTGCTCTCCTTTCTCCCTCTTCTTCCAATTCCCAAGTGCAATTGTTGTTGTTGCACGCCTGCAATTTGATGAAATGCCGCACATCAATATTGAAATTAATGCAAATTACAAATATCTAATTGATGACCCAACACCAGCACGACGAGGAACAGGCAGGTAGGTAGGGGGGAGTAGGAGGGAAAGAAGTGTGTTGCAGGATGTTAAGGGGGTTAGCTATAAGTGGAGTCTAGAGTGATGAAAGAGGCTTAATTTCGTATTCAAAGCATTTATGCAACTCTTAAATGTCTGAGCACAAACAACTTGAAACAAATCAAAATCGATGATGATTTAGGTAAGAAACTTCGTTGAGGGTTGCAATAGGAAGTAGATATCTCTGAGATTTATACTATATAGCTTAAGATGAAATAAATCTTTAGTGAAAATTGATGCAAGCTTAGAAATTTATGTAAGTTATGAGTGGGAAGAAAAAGCGTAGATAGCAAGGAATGAGCTGAGAGATCAAAGATAAAGATGAAAATATTTATACATTTATTTAAGAATATATTCCTTATATAGTTCAAAGAAAGCTCATTAAAATCAAAGATATATAATATTTGCAAAATTTAATTGCTTTTAAAATAGTTTGCAGGTTTTTTTTGTAATTTAAAAAATAATTAACCCTTATGTCACTATACTATTTAAGCAGCTTATCCTTAATATATACAATATCCGAGAAATCCTATTGTCATTCAAATCAAAAGGTATGCACGATATTTCAAGCATTCAAAAGCTAATATAATATTTCGTAGCTTTTTCGAAAATTTTAAAAAATTAACCCTTATATCACTATACTATTTAAGCAGGTTATTCATTATATACAACTTCAACGATGTCTTATTGTCATTAAGATCGACTGTAAATCACACTTGAAAGTAAATGTAATCGCTTTCAAAAATACCTTGCAAATTTTTTGTAGAAGTTTTAAAAATTAACCCTTATGTGACTAGAATATTTATACAGATAATACCTTTCATACAAGTTCCGAGACATCTTATGGTGTTTCACATCGAAAGTATACGCGATATTTAAAACATTTAATAGCTAAAATAATATTTTGTAGCTTTTAAAAAAAATATACATAAATTAACCCTTATATCACTATACTATTAAAGAAGTTATTGTTGATATTGTTATTGTCATTAAGATTGACTGTAAATCATACTTGAAAGTAAATCTAATCGCTTTCAAAAATATCTTGCAAATTTTTTGTAGAATTTTTAAAAATTAACCCTTATGTGACTAGAATATTTTTACAGATAATACCTTACATACAAATTCCGAGACATCTTATGGTGTTTCACATCGAAAGTATACGGGATATTTAAAACATTTAATAGCTAAAATAATATTTCGTAGCTTTTAAAAAAAATTTACATAAATTAACCCTTATACCACTATACTATTAAAGAAGTTATTGTTGATATTGTTATTGTCATTAAGATTGACTGTAAATCACACTTGAAAGTAAATGTAATCGCTTTCAAAAATACCTAGCAAATTTTTTGTAGAATTTTTAAAAATTAACCCTTATGTGACTAGAATATTTATACAGATAATGCCTTACATACAAGTTCTGAGACATCTTCTGGTGTTTCACATCGAAAGTATACGGGATATTTAAAACATTTAATAGCTAAAATAATATTTCGTAGCTTTTAAAAAAAATTTACATAAATTAACCCTTATGCCACTATAGTATTTAAGAAGTTATTGTTGATATTGTAAATCATATTTGAAAAAATGGTATCGCTTTCAAAAATACCTTGCTAATTTGTTGTAGAATTTTTAAAAATTAACCCTTATGTCACTTTAATTTTTAGTCAGGTAATCCCTTATATACAAGTGCAGGGAAATCTCATTGTCTTTAAACTCGAAGGCTTATAAGATACTTGAAATATTTAAGCGCTATTATAAAACTTCTTAGTTTTTTTGTTTAAAATTTACAAAAAAGTTTAACCCTTATAACACTTTACTATATACTACATCATATCTACTTACATCTATATGTTTCTCTTAAATTGTTTGCCATACACAATTCTCATAATATATCACAATATTTACAGTATTTACTAAGGGGCTTACTTTCATTTCCCATTTTCAAAAAAACCCCACCTCAAATCAATCTTAATCAGCTGCAAAGAAACTCATATACCCCCTACCTTGACAAAGCGAGGTAGCTAACCGCTCACTTAAAATGCAACTTTAATTTCAGCTTTTGTTTACATTTCGCCTTGTTCGATTTCGAGATGGTATCCCCCCCCCTCTCTCTCTCTCTCTCTCTGCCACAAAACCAAGAGGCATTAAAACTAATTTGCGAGATGTTTTTCGGGGTAACAATAAAGCTCTTTTTTTATGATCTACCCGATGAAATGGATATCTAACAACAATGCCAAATGTATTATGAATTTTTATGACTCCCTCTCTTTTCCTTTTGTTGTTGTTGTTGTTGTTGTTGTGGCTTTAGGAGGAGTAGAAGTTGTTACTTGAATTTACTGCCTCTACACTGTCTGGCAGCGCTCTCACTCGCACTTGGCTAACTCCTACGCTCCTCCCTCTCTCTCTCTCTCGCTCTCTCTCTTTGTTCCCACTTTTGTTAGGTCTTATTTTTCTGTTGATCTAAGCTCATTTTGTGCGGTTTTGTGATTTTTGCTGAATTTGTGCAAAACAAATGTGTAACAACAAGAACAATAAGAGCGACAGCAACAACAACAACTACGACAATAACAAAAGCAACAACAACAAAGTATTCACATTGAATTGCAATAAAAGCAAAATCAACACAAAAATCGTAATAAAATCAAAGCAAACAATGCGAAAAAACGACAGACAGACAGACAGCAAATCCAAAGCAAATACTGACGAGTGCGAGAGAGACAGCTGAGCAGAGTGGGAGCAGTAGGGAGATAGGGGGTGGGGGGAGGGGGGTAGGGATATTCGAGTTGTATGGGAATTTGTGGCCATATCTCTTGCTGTATATCTTTAAATGCTCTCAGTGTGTGTGTATATGTGCATAAATTTATGTTATTCCCCCTCATATGTGTGTGTGTGTGTGTGTGTGTGTGTGTGTGTGTGTGTTTGCACAGCCGACGCCATATTTAATAACATATCAATGACTATTTCATTTTGTTGTCTATTTGGGTGGCCAACTTAGAAGGCAGAGCTGCCCCGCCTGCCGCCCCCATTTCCCAGAAAACTATAACTACTTTCTCCCAATCTCAGCTCCACCCCCTTCCCCTCTCCCCTTTTTTGGGCACAACTTTTATGGCATGTGCCCGAAAATGGGGAAAAAATATTGTAATAACAATTTTCATTTGTCATTTTGGTCGCCTCATTTGCGACAAAACTTCGTAGAGGTTTTATATTCTGTTTTTTCTTTTTCTTTTTTTTTTTTGGAGCCAGGCATATTTGCAAATTCTAAAAACAATCAGTTGTATAATTATTGATTGACAGCTAGGGAGAGTGCTTGGTGCTTGTGGTTTGTTGACTGAGTTCGTTTTGACAAAGCAAGTGCGAGAAAGGTGGCAAACTATATAATTTGTTAGGATTCGCAAAAAAAAAAAAAACATCAAAAAGTGAGGTTAGATTTTGTGCTTTTGAAATTTTTGACATGTATATTTACTGATTTATTTTGAGCTAAAAATATATAATCTATATATTATCTATATATATAATTTATATATATTATCTATAAAGTTTATTAAACATTTTTTTGGAAAAAATTAAAAACCGTTTGTTTCTTCAAAATCGGAAGGTTATAATTATGCGATATTGATGAAATTTTGTAGATATTATAAGAAAACCTCAGCTCATTATATGCTAAAGTTTCATTGCCGTAGCTCAAATATTAAAAAAGATTTAGTTCAAATATTTTCAAATTATGTTTTTAAAAATTTATTAAAATTCGAAAAAAATCTTAAGCAGTTCAATTTTTATTTACTCAAATGCAGCATTAAAGTAAATTCCCAAAAAATATATGAAAATGTTCTATAAATCTTCTTACATGCCCAACATATTTTCTATATCGATATAAACTCTATATCGATATAAGTTATCGATAAAAAGAAAACTAGCCAAAACTCCAATTGCCTCTAAGAAAATTCGCAGTTCACTTCAAGTAGCTAAACCCCATTTGGGTTGAGGCGATTGCAGAGACCTTCCCAAGCTTCTTCCACTTCCCCTCCCCCCTGGCGTACCACAACCTTTTGCCCCATAGGTCCTTGGCCCTGTGGCAAATTGCCGTGCGGCGTTTCGGCTTTCGCCATGCAACGCTGCGAGATTTGTTGGCGCTTTCTGTTTGTTTTGTGTTTAGCAGACAAACAGCAAAAATGAAAATCAACAACAGATTGTTGTGCGCGTGTGTGTGTGTGTGCTGTCTCGTTTATCCAGCTGATACTCCCCCTATCTCCCCCCTCTGCCCTCACTCCACGCTGTCGTCCATTTTTTTGTCTCTCTAAAAATATCATAAATTCTTATTACAATTTTTCATTTATTTATTTTTGCAGTGCTTTATTATTTGTTTTGCCATTTTCCCCACACACCCACGAGCACACACACACACACACACACACACACATGCCCGAACACACAGCGGATATGCAAAAAGGAAACGGAAAGCAAAAATTTATGTGTGAAGCATTTAAAAGCTTTACAAACATTAAAATGTCTGTCTAACTGTGCGAGCGCGCGTCTGTCTGTGTGTGTGTGTGTGCTTATCGGCATCAAAAATTGCACATGTGTGTGTGTGGGTGTGTGTGTGTCTCGTGTTTGCGCAAATCGTTAGAGCGAAGAGTTGTGTAAATATTTGTGTGAAAAATTTTTCCGAACGTGGATTAAAAACTTTTCCCATGTTGCCTGGTTACAGACAGAGATGGCAACAGTGTGCGCGACAGAGAGAGAGGGAGAGAGCGGGAGAGAGCGGGGGATTGCAGTTAGTTGACGCTGCTTGCTGCGCTGGTTATTTTGTAGCTCTATATCTGTTCTATCTATTACAGATTTATTTTGAAAAATTTATTAGCATATTTATTTACTTTTTGCCCGGCGCACGTGTGTGTGTGCACAGTCTGTGTGTGTGTGTGTGTGTGTGGGCTTTGAGGTTTTGTGTCGCACTGTTTGGGTTTGTGTTTTGGTTATTTTTGGCATTACGCATACGCCGTGTGTGTCTGCGTGTTGTCGGAAACGAATTTGCGGATGGCTGAAAGCACACACAGTGCAGGGAGCAGGGGGCAGGGGAGGGGGGTGTGTGGGTGCGCTTTAAATTTGTCCTGTTTAAATTTTGTGTAAGTGCTTCTTACATCGCCTCGTCATAAATTCTAATCAACTGCCCCGGAGTGTGGTCAAATGGTTTTCATTATTTTCTGACGCTGCTGCGACGCTTATTACACGTTCCATTTGCAGCGACGGCGGCAGCGACAGCGACAGCGTGTAACTTATAATTTGAGCCTCATATAACCAGCAACTTTGTGGACTACCCCCGCTACCTACGTCACTGCGTGCCGCCACTGTGAGCTGCTGCTGCTGCCCAATCAAAGTTAGCCTATTTCATTTTGCAGCCGAACTTTAAATTGAAGCAACAACTTTTTCACTTTAAACAAGCAGCAGCAGCAGCAACAACAACAACAACAACAGCAACAACAACAGCTACAACAACAACTCATACAACAACAGCCACAACAACAACTACAACAAGGCAACAACACACCGAAAAAAAAGTGTGAAATTTTAAGTACTCGAAGCGCCGCCGGCGCAGCCACACACACAAACACACACACAGCGCAGCGTAGCAGCCACCTGGGTGGCACACACACACACACACACATTGTTCTGCCTCTCTTTCACTCACTCACTCTCTGTCTCTCGCTCTTTCCTGCCTCTTTCCCTGCTGCCTGCCCTCTCTGCCACGCTGCGTATAAACAAGCAATACGTATTCATAACGCGTATACGCCATGTTGTTGTTGACAGCCATTTTGTAGATGTGCGCGTCGTCGTCGTCGTTGTCGTCTGCGTCGCCCCACTTAACAACCACTCGAGCTTGCCCCAACAGCTATCACTTCCCCCCCCTTGTTCTTCCTGCTCCATTCCCTGCGTAACTGACTCGCAGCTTCGGCTTCAACTCCAACTCCAAGTCTGTCTTCAGCTACAGCTACAGTTGGCAATGCCGCTTCGCTTCTCTTCCCCTGCTACTCTCCCTCTCCCCCTTCCCCTTTCCCCTAGCCCAACCCCTCCCCCGCTGCTGCTACAAATTCAACGAGGCATTCGCTTATTTGAGCAACGGCACCTTTGCGTGGCAAAAGCTCATTTGGTGAGTTGCCTCCTTCCCTGCTCCTCCTCCTCCCCCTCCTCCCCCTCCTTCCCCTCCCTGGAGCAGGCACGTAAATAAACACAGCTCAAGCGAAATATATTGACGATGTTGAAGCGGAAGAGCATCATCATAGCGGTAATCATGTTACCTCAATTCGAAATGAATTCATAACTGAATTTTCGCATTTTCCACCCCAGTCGAGTAGCAGCAGCATCCCTCCAGCCCAGTCAGCCCAGTCAGCCTAGCCCATCCATCCATCCATCCATCTATCTTTCTGCCCAGCCCAGCCCAACCAACTAGACCCTCGAGCGTTGGCTAACCCGCTGTGTCCCCAAACAAAAAAATTGTTGAAGGCAGAAGAGCAGAGCGGGAGAGGAGGCAGGAGAAGACAGGAGGGAGGATAGGAGGTTAACCGGCAGTGGAGACGTAACAGAGCAAGGCTTGGAGCGGGCGATTGACTGACACGATAGAGAGACAGTCAGACAGGCAGGCAGGATATACTTGTAGGACGTGAGGCTGATGGGTTTGTCCTGTGCCGCTGCTGTCAGAGCTGATGCCGCCGCCGCCTTCTCCTCCAGCTCTGGCAGTGTCTCCTACTGCAGCTCCGCCTGTGCCTCCCACCTCTCTCTTCTTCTCTACCTTTCCCATTTCCTCCTGCTCTCCCCACTACTCTGCCTGCTCTTCTGGCTGCTCCTCCATCTGTTCCTCTGCCTGCTCTTCTGGCTTCTCCTCTTCCTTCTACCTCCTCCATTGCCTTCTCCTGCTCCTCCTCCTCCGTCTCCTTCTTTGAAGTGCGCCTCGCGCAACTGCAACAAAATAAACAACAAAGCAAAGCTGTCTGCCTTATGCAGCCCCCCACATACCCTGCACATACCTTGCTCTACCTACCAGCTAACTTTGAGGTTAGATCGCAGCGAGACTGCAGGATCTACCCCAAGTCAGGCACGTCTCTTTCTCAGACTCGACAAACACTCTAAGAAGTTCAGCTTGCCCTTAAGCCTTAACTGCTCCATATAGCTATATATTCCTGTTCGCAACTCCGATGGAGTCTTGCCACACGCGCAACAAAGTTGAGCGAGAGTGAGCGAGACAGCGAGAGGGTATAAAAATGGCAAAACTCGTTAACTGCGATTCCATTGCAACGGATTGGCAGCCCGGCAGCCTCGTGGTGCTGGCTCAGGTCCTGGCCTCGCCGTCACCATTGGGATTTGCAGCTCAGGAGGAGGAGGAGGAGCAGCAGGGAGCAGGCTGCGCTTCTATTTGCTACCGTTACATGCTGGCTGCTTGGACGGCTGCTTGTGTGTGTGTGTGTGTCCTTGTGCTGTGCCCATTTGCAGTGACCCCCCTCCGCAGCCTCTGCTCCGACAACGTGTAATGTATTTTGTCGTGCCAGTGGAACCAGTTCTAGGCATGCATTTTATCTTGTTGTCGTCATCCTGGTGCGACAACCCGCGCCCCCACCCCCCTTGCCCGCCCATGCACAGGATGTTGCTCGTTAAATTTTCTTTATGAAGTTAACTGTAAATGCTGCGACGTCGCCTCCCCCTCCCCCGCCCCTAGCTGGCACTTCAATTTCATTGCGAAAACGAGAAGAGCGCGCAAAATAAAATGTAAGAAAAAATATAAAAAAGCGAAGAGTGAAGGGGAAGGGGGAGGGGGAGAAAGCAGAGTCAGGGGTTGGGGGTGGGGGCAGGGCAAGAGAATTACCGTGTAATGCAATTTCGCAGCTGGCAGCAGCAGCAGCAGCAACGGCAACGCGCATTGCTTTAAAGCGCTTTAAGGTCGCCAGAGATCACCAAGCGCCCAAAATACAACAATAACAATGCGCAGTGGCGGGCGTAGAGCGGGGGGGAGGTGGGGGGGAGTTAAGGGGCTGCCTAGTCTAGAGAACGCATTACACGTGCCATGAATTTCCATTTCCAAAACAAATGCAAATATTTAAATTGCATTCGCGACAGTCACCGCCAACCGCCAAATCTTGCCGCTGGCACGGCCACGCCCCCCCTGCCCCCCTGCCCCCTTGTCCTCCCTGCCTGCTACGCCGCATGCTAGCTCGTTGCGCCCACACTTCGTTTAACATGCACCTTAAATCATTCGTTCTACAAACAGATAAATTATGTTCTACAAGAAAATTCACAAAAACGAGGAACAGGCAAAAAAACAAGAGAAAAAAACAAAACCAACAAGGGAAAAAAACAAGAATAATAGAAGTTAAAGTGAGAAAGAGAGAGAGAGTGAGCGAGCGCGAAGAAAGTCAAACAAAGCGCGGGTTGGGCCAGGCAGACTCAAGTGGCACACTGTAAGGGAAACCTTTGGTAGGGTATTTCGGGTACGGGAAGTAACCTTAATCGATATCTGATATATTATAGATAAACATAAAACCTGATTCTATCTGCCTTAGGCATGCATAACACTTTTACATAGCCAAATATTATACTTATTTTGAGGTTAGAAACGCTTAAAGCTTAGATTTGTAAAATCTTTACATAAGTTTTGCAAATATGTAGATTAATTTAGATAATAGCTTAAGATATTGCATTAACAAGAACAATTTATAGCTATTTTCCCACTTTTTTGCTTAGCTTAAGTATTTAGTTTGAGGTTAGAAATGATTCAATTGCAAATCTTTTGTTAGAATGTTTGGCACAATTTAAGCTAAATAAAAATCAAGTAGCGCCAATTTATCAAAATCCCCAATGTAAACTGCATTTTATAGCAATTTTGAGGTTAGAAACTCCTTAAGCATGCATAACACTTTCACATAGCTAAATATTATACCTTTTTTGAGGTTAGAAACGCTTAACGCTTGGATTTGTAAGATCTTTACATAAGTTTTGCAAATATGTAGATTGAATTAGATATTAGCTTAAGCTAATGCATTATCAAGAACAATTTATAGCTATTTAGCTATTTATAGCTATTTAGCTTAATTATTTAATTTGAGGTTAGAAATGATTCAATTGCAAATCTTTTGTTAGAATGTTTGGCACAATTTAAGCTAACTAAAAAATCAAGTAGCGCCAATTTATCAATTTCTTAAATGCAGTTTAACTTAAGTTTATAGCAATTTTGAGGTTAGAAACTCCAAAGTTGCAAATTCTTTAGAAAACGATGCAAATATTCCACTTATTATGTAAGTTTTCATAAATAAAGTTGCCATGGCTGAAATTCAGTAAAAATTCAAGTACTCCATAAACTTATTTCTGTTTAGATTTTGTAGCATCTTATGTCTTAAGTAGCGACTTAGTGCTAGTCAGTCTCTAGCTAGTCCAATTCCAAGTACCCCAGCAAAGTTGTAGCTTAACTCAAGTTCGTCTTAAAGCAAGCCAACACACAGACTCATGGAAATTCTTGACGTCAGACGACTTAAGCTGCTTGTTTTATGGCTGATAGCATTATGCTGTCGCTTATGGCAACTATAATGGCTAGCTTTTTACGTTTATGGCAAACCGATAAGCTCGATCGCAGCGCATTAAGCGCCAAACGAAAGTAGCCAAATAAAATGCAGACAAGCGCGCACACACGCACACACCGAGTAGAAGAAAAATCATGAAAAATTTCCCAAGCAGTCGAAGAACAACAACAACTGCTAGCGCACAGTGGCACAAGAATAATGCGCGCACACACAATGGGGGGGGCTGGGGGCGTGGCAAAAGCAAAACGAGTCGGCCAGTAAGTAAATAGAGCAAAGAGTGCTAGAAAAGACGACGAGCACGAACCAGACAAAGTTGAAGCACGAAAGATGTTAAGCGGCAAGGCGAGAGAGACAGGAGAAGAAGAAGGGCGGAATATTAAAAAGAAAGCGAATGGGAAGCAGTAGAAATGGGCAACAGCAAAGAGTGAGTGGATCATGGACAGCGCACGCTGATTTCCTGCATAATTAATGAATGTATAAATATTTTTTAAAATTGAGAGCGAAAAAATTTCAAAGATTTGTGTACGAGTATGGAAAACTATGCTATAAAATTTTATAATAATATAAATAAATATAAATAATATAAATAAATATTTATACTAAGATTTAGCTTGATAAAAGTGCAGAAAATTTTAGCTGCAAATAAAATAAAAATATTTTTTGTTAATTAAAGTAAAAATATTTAAAAATTCTCAACATTTGCAAATATTTAATTAAAATTAATAACTAATTGAATTACAAATTATATTCTAACTAGAATTTGTTTTTAAAATATTCCTAATATTTTTAATATTTTTTTTTTATTTTTACTGCAAATTTTACGCACACACAGCCCACTGTGCAGCCGTGCACAACGTTCGCAACTCAAGTGCCAAAAGAGGCGAATGAAGAGAAAAAAAAAGCGAACGAAACGAAAATGGCAAAGGAAATGAACCAAGAAAAATTACAATTCTCAACTTGTTGTTGTTGTTGCTGTTGTTGTTGTTGCTGTTGTTGTTGTTGTTGTTGTTGTTGTTGCTGTTGGGGCGTCGTCGTTGTCGTTGCCGGTTGGGGTTGGAATTGAGTTTTGGTACGCGACGACGGCAACGGCGACGCCATTTTGTATGCAGGTGATTTGGCGAGCAACGCAGCTGTGCGTGTGCGTGTGTACGTGTGCGTGTGTGCGTGTGCGTGTGTGTAATTTTTATCTGCCAACTTTTATCATTTTTTATTTTTATACACATTTCGTTTGCCTTTGCAGCAGCTTTCGCCACGCTCCTCCCCCCGTCAAGGTAAACTGTAGGGAAAGTGTGTGAGTTCAAAGCGGGGAGGGGCCAGTAGTGCTCACCCACACACACACACGCACACACCCATATGTGCTGGGGAGAAAAATTGCGTTTAACTTTGAATGAGTTTTTCACGCAGCATCCAAAGAAACGAATCAAAGACGCCACGCAAGGGAACAAGGCTCTCAAGGCTGCCCCAACCCCAGCCCCAACCCCAACCCTAACCTCAACTTCAACAACAGCAACATCAATTCCAAGCCGAGTCTCAACTTTAACTCGCAGCTGCGAAGCGTAACGCAGACCTAACCTCAAAGGCAGCAAAAAAAAAAAACCAAAAAAAAAACAAAAAAAATAATCATCTTTTTGTGCGGTTCAAGCAGCTTTTCCATACAAAACTGTTTGTATGAACGTGTGTATATAGCTATATATAGTATGGTATTTGTGTATGAGATACTGTGCTGCCTTCGTATGCTTTGCTACAGCGACTTAGCCGTAAAAACTGGCAAAAATCTCTGTGAATTACTGGAAAAATCAACATTTACTACTATATCATTATATTTGGTATTATTGTATTTATTCAGTATTATAACTTTATTTACCAAGAAACTAAGAAGCTAGCTACTTTTCTTAGACGAAATACCAAAATTTTGAAGAGTCCAGTTGGAATTATTAGGGATTTATATCTGATTAATCAATCCATCCTAAATTTAACTTGCTTAGCTAGGCAAAAGTTGAACTTGCTAAGTTTTGCATATCTCTTTCAGTTTAAAGAATTTGGCCCAAAGTCTTAGCTAGTATATGCATATATGTACTACTACTAGCTATATCTTCTTGTTCTTTCCATACCAATTCACAGTTGCCAAATACTTGGGGCATTTTTCAACACTTTTTTTAGCTGCGTTGCCAACTGCTCTGGTAAGTTTGTTCAAAACTCTCGAGCCTATTGAATGACAGCAGTGTTAGCGGCTTTTATAGCCACGGGACAAAACAAGACAAAAAACAGACGTGGTGGCAGTGGGGGAAGTGAGGGAGAAGGAGATGGGGAGCTGGGCGAGTTAGACTCGACCTATCCGGGCCAATGGCAGCCGTAACAAGCTGCGGCCTTAGCTTTCTATTGCGTTTCATTGCTTTTGCCTCAGTCAGCCTCGGGCTGAACATGCTGCAGCAGGGGCAGAGGCAGAAGAGGGGGAGTGGAGTGGAGTAGGTGGGCGGAGGAGTGCCTGACAGAGGCCTCAAGTGGCAGGACATGCTGAAAGCAGTCAAAGAAAATTTCGCTGCGTTGCCAATAGCTATGGGCGGAACTGGCACCCAGCACAGAGCACGGCCACTGGCTCCCTCTTTTCCACTCACTCTCCCCCTTACTCTCCCGCTTCCTCTCTTTTCCCTCTCCTCGCCGCTTTCTGCTTGAACTAAGCCCGCACAAGCCCCTATTCCAGACTAGTTGCTCTCGCTCGGCTGCTTCTGCTCGGCTTGCCCTGTTAGCGAGCGCTCTCCCTCTCCCTCGCTCCATCTCTCTCCTGCTCTTTCTAGCTTGTATTTAGCTTCTTTTTTTTGCTTGGCTAGAAATTGTCATTGAGCTGTGGCACAGGTAGCTGCCACAGCAACAGCAGCCGAAGCAGCAGCAGCCACGTCGCATCAAACGTCTTCAAAGACTTCTTGCTTCATTGGGGCGCAAGAAGTCCAACAACAACAATAACTACAACAACGGCAGCCATTTTGACTGACTGTCAGCTTTGCTCCCCCTCCAGTCTGTCCCTCCGTCTGTCCGTCTGTGCTGCTGTCTCTCTGTCTGCTTATGCCCGAATCACTTTTGTAACTTTTTGCGCAAAAGGGAAAACTCATTCCGAAATCATTTTTGGAAAATCGCCTGCGGCTGTGTTTTGTGAAAAACTGAAAAACGGAAATACAACAAAAATGTACCAAGCTGCGAGGCAGAGCACAGCACAAGGCAAGTGAAGGGGTGGGGTAGAAGGGGGGCAGTAAAAGGGGGCTTAGCTGTGGCAGTGGCTTCCTTTTTCGACTTGTTTAACTTTTACTCAAGTGGATTTTTGGCTGTGCGGCAAGAAAGTAAAATGCTACGAGAGCGTTAAGGTAAAGACGAAGCTGAAATACCCTATATAGTTGAGGTTTTGTGTGGAGGTATCTGAGATCAGGTGAGCAGCGCCAGCTCGAATTGCAATGAGCCTAAGTAGATTGGTAGCAATTAAGAGTTTACATGTTTATAAAAAACTTAATATTATAAACCATTTTCATTTCATTTGATAATTTAATTTATAATTATTATTTATAATTTAATTTTGTTTTTTAATTTTTTTATTTTTAATTTTATTTTTATTGTTATTAATTTTACCATCATTGTTATTATTACTTTCGTTATCATTTCAATTATTATTTTCACTATAATAATTATATATAATATTAGTATTAATATTTTCGTAGTTTGGTTTGAATCCATTTGATATTTTAATTTTTTTTTATTTTTAATTTTATTTTTAGTGTTATTAAATTTATTATCATTGTTATTATTATTTTCGTTATTATTTCAATTATTTTTCCTATTTTAATTTTTTTTATTTTTTATGTTAATTTTTTATTTTATTATTTGTTGTTGTCATTTATATAATTACCATTAAAATTGTTATTATTATTTAGTTTGTTATTATAATTATTATTTTTATTTTATAATTTTTATTTTTATTGATAATATTGTTAAAATATTCAATATTAATTTCATTAATAATATTTTTAATATTTCTGTCAATAGATTTGAATCCATTGGATAATTTAAATAGTTTTAATTTTTGACTTGTATTACTGTTGTTTTTATTAATATTATTATTGATATTGATAAACTTTAATTATTGTTTTCTTTTCCCAATTTTATCAAATTAAATATTATTATTTTTTTATTTTATTTTATTTTATTTTATTTTTTTTTATATTTGTGTGTTATGTTTTTGATTATTATAATTATTGTTATTATATTCAACGTTATTAACATCTTTTTTTTTAAATTATTTTAATTTTATGATAAGAAAAATTGTAGCTAACCCAGCAAGTGGACAGTCCCCACCTCGGATGGCAGCGTAATCAGCAAAAATAACTGTGCAAAACGTTGAAACATTTTCAACTTTGGAGCGAAAAGTTTTTGACTGCCGTCTCAGTTGATCCCTTTTCTCGCTGTTCCACTCCCTCCCTCCCTGCCCCTCCAACTGCGCCGCCAGCAGCTGGAAAATTTGCATGATATAATGATGACGCTGGCGATGATGAAGTTGCCCAAAAGAAGAAAACGTAGAACCCCCAGAAGCAAAAGCAAAACCTAAGCGAACCGAAGCGAAACCCGTCCCAAGATCCGAGGCAATTCCCCCGTTGCCTGCGCCTCTGCCTGGGCTAATCGAAAACGATACAGATGCATTTCGAGGACACATATGGCACAATCGCAGTGCAGGAGAGGAGGAGGGGAGGGAAATAAAATCAAAGTAATGTGATATATGGGCGATTGTCTACGTAATTAGATGATCCCCAAATCAGCCGCTAATTTTTCCGCAATTTGCTTAGTAATGCAATCTAAATACAAACAAAATAGTGTGCGATGGTGTGCAAGTGTGTGCGTGTGTGTGTGTGTGTGTGCGAGGGGTGGCACAAGGGTAAGTTGAGACCAGGTCTGGGTCTGGTGCTGGTGCTGAGATCGACGGGCCGTGAAATACACACTCGAAAACTGAATGGCATATGTACACATATACGTATGCCCCGGAGTGTTGCACATGTCCCTGTGCGGCAAAACAAACACGAGCCATGTCAAAGCCAACCAAGCGATGTCAGCGGCGGCGCATCTCTACTCCACGTCTGATCCCAGCGGGAATTCCTGCCCGAAAATCACAGCATACATTGGCGAAGGGCTGTGGGGTGTGGGTTGGGATGGGGTGACATTGGCTTGGGTTGAGGGCGCGCCATAGTTCACTTTGTCCTTGTCTCCTGTTTTTGCCTCTAACTGCGGCTTTCGCTTTGCATTTTGGGCTTCCTCCTGCTCCCGCTCCCGCTCCCCTTGCCTTCGCCGGCTTGGGCATTTTTTGTGGGGTTGACCCAGCGCCGGCACCAACGGACCGCATGCGGTGCTTCGCACTGGATTCGAGTGCGGAGACAAATTCGGGCGCCGGTTTGGGTTCGAGTTTGGGTTCGGGTTCGGGTTCTTGTCTTTAATTTCAGCGCATTTGGCTTTTGTAACGTGATTATCAGACGATTTGATTTGGCGCTAAATGCAATTGCCAAATGCCAAAGTCAATGACGGAAACCAAGGAGACGGCGACGGCGACGGCGACGGCAAAGGGGAAGGTAGAGGAAGTGCCAGCAGGCGCAGGATGCGGCAGGACAGACAGACAGGCAGGATTGGCAGACGGAAGTGCAAGTGCGGTGCAGACACAATTGATATGAGGCAGCAGATCTACATGGAAGATAAACATAAACATAAATCCATTTTAAATGGATTTAAATTTATGCCACAAACAGGATACGTTTTGTTCAACTTATTTCTTTGATCTGAAAACATAGGAGAAAACATGTAAGAATGAATGAATTGATAAAGAACATTTAAATATTACCATATTCAAATAAAAAATTTGTTTGGTTTTAAATAAATAAACAAAAGAAATAAAATAAAATTTCAAGCTAAATAAAATTCTTAAAAAAAAATATTAACATTTTTTTAAGCACTCTAAGTCAAATTAAAAAATGTTATAATTTTTTTGAAAGATTTTAAATAAATCTTAAAAATCCTAAAAAAAAAAAAATTAAAAGATCAAATTAAAAAAATCAAATTAAAAAATGTTATCATTTTTTTGGAAGATTTTAAATAAGTCTTAAAAATCTTAAAAAATAACAAAACTTGACCGATAGGACCGATAGGTCATATACGGTGCATATACAGTCCAATTTGCACAACCTTTAGAGAAAATACTTTGACGTATATAGGGAAAATTTCAAAATCCCAAAATCAGCCAATAGATTCTATAAGAAATATTGGTCCAATTTCGATCAAACTTTGACAGTCTTTAAAGAGTACATTTAGACATATATCGGGAAAGTTTCACAGCAATATCTTAAAAAATAACAAAACTCGACCGATAGGCTCTATGGCAGCTATACGATATATCGGTCCGAACCGGCTCGTTCTGGCTTATTTACAGCGTGCAGAAATAAAAAACATGTATACCAAGTTTCATCAAGATAGCTCTAAAACTGAGAGACTAGTTTGCGGACATGGCTAGTTCGACTCCCCTAGTGATGCTGATTAAGAATATATATGTGTAATAAGGTTGGAGTTGTCTCCGAAGGTGCGTTGCAAACTTCTGGCCGAAATTAATATACTCTCTGTAAGAAAATAAATAAATAAAGTTTAATAATAAAGTTTAATATAAAACATGAATTTCGGTTCTTTAAAGTTCAAGCACTTTATCTATACAGATAATTGTTCCTAGCACATTTTCCTATTTTTCTAAACAATCTACTCATGTTTACACTAAAATTCCATAGCCTTTCCTGCCCTAATTAGTACAGTAATCCCAAAATAAAACTACTTAGTAAGTCTTTTCTAAGTTTAAAATTAATCTTTAGTTATTTTAAAAATGCAACAATTTCTTCAGATTTATAGAACTTTCTGCCTTAAATTTCTAAAAGAGTTCTTCATAATTCCTCCATATGCTAAGCTGCCAAAATTTTCCAACTCCCGAACCAAAACAAAAGCTCGCAACTAAATGCAATAAAAAAAAGTTGCTTACGTTTTTTTATTAACAAATTTGCACACGATGGCGAATACGTTTGTGCAGCACTGTTTTAATGGCGATAGAGCAATTTGTCCGCTGCTGTCCAATGGAGAGCCCTACTCGTTGGCCAGCACCCAACCCCCTTTCCCCTCTCCCTCCTGCTCCCTATCCCTCTGCCCTCTTTCTCGGCTGCTGCTGCTGTAGCTGCTGCCACCCGCCGGCGACACCATTAACACAGCTGGCTGTGCCAACAGGCTGAAGTGGACGCAGCGAGACTGCAAATAGAAGCAGCAGCAAGGGGTAGGGTAGAGCCAGGGAGAGGGGGAAGGGAAGAGGGGCGTCTGCCTGTGTGTGAGTGAGTGCGAATGCGAATGCGAATGCAGTCGCTGAGTGCTTCGGGTCACTTGTTTAGTGGCTGCTGCTGCTGTTGCCGTTGCTGTTGCAATAGACGCAGGGTTTGTGTATATGTGTGTGTGTGTGTGTGTGTGTGCTTGTGTGTGTGAGTTGACAAGCAGCAAACAGCGTGCGCGAAGGCCAAGGGGTAGTCCCAGCGAGTGCGCTCTGTGCGCTCTGTGTGTCTATGCAAGGCGGACACATGTTGCAATCTGTTTGGCGGCAAATGCGAGTGAGTCTCCCAGTGTGTGTGTGTGTGTGTGTGTGTGTGTGTGTGCCTCAGCCTATAACCACATATCATGTTGTGGGCCCCCTCGACTCAATCAAAAACTCATCATTGCCATTGTTGGCGCTGAAAGGCGTTTTGATTGATCTTTTCAGCGCGAGACGAGCAGCTCCGCCAAAGACGCCAAGACGCGCTGCCCCGTCGCGTCATCGATCGAGTGCGCCGCATGGGGGCGAGTCGACAGCGGCAGCAACAGCAACGGCAACTTTTGATGATCGAGCAGGAAATTTGTAGTTTGCGTAACGCTAACCCGGCCCCCATAATCCCCCCCTCCCTCGCCCACGCCGCTGCTTGGGTTTGGGCTGCGACTCCCGGGGGAGTTGTAACTGTTGCAGTAGCTACAACAACAGCAACAACAACAACAACAGCAACAACAACAACAACAACTTAATGCCACACAGGTCATCTATATGTATCTATCTATCCATCTATCTTGCCCTCTGCATGTTTTCCCCCGCTTCAGCTTTGGCTGCGTCGCCAGCGAAGCGCGCATAAATATGTAAAGAAGACAGCAACAACAACAACAACAACTACAACAACAGCAACAACGACAACAACAGAATGAAACATACAAGAGCCAAAAAATGCAAATCACCCAAGCTCAAAAGCCCAACACAAGCCAACAGCAGCGACTCACGGGCTGCTCAGGGTGTTGTTGCTCTGGATTGGTTCGCCTTGGATTTGCTAGACTCCCCCATTCTCCCCCTCCCCCTCTCACTCTGTGTGTGCGTCGCTTTGCCGGGTGGTTGGCAGCAAAGTCAAGCCAGGCAAAAGTATTACAATAATTATGATAATCTATGCCATAAAAAAAGCCCCAAACTCAAATCGACACCAACAACGACACCGAACCGAGGCGAAAGCCCATTTGTGGTTCGCCACCCACACGCACACACACACACACATATACATGGTATAGGGGAAGGGGGCGGAAACTGGAAAAGGAATTACCATACTTTAAGCTACCGCAAGGCAAACGTAAACGTGCAACGCAATCCGAATCTGAAGTTAGCAAGTTGGATACATTTTTCGATTTTATGCTAAATACTTTCAGAGCAGAGCAAACAAGTGCGAGGACTATGATGAGTGGCATAAAAGGGTATGCTAGGCGAGGGAATATCCTGCTATGGATGGAATATGGTGTAAGGAATTCAGAAAAGATACACGAAAAGAAAGAGAGATACGCGATCGAGTGTACGGTAAAAATGAAGTTAAATAGTTAGGATAAAGGATAAAGGATAGATAAATAGATAGATAGATAGATAGATAGATAGATAGATAGATAGATAGATAGATAGATAGATAGATAGATAGATAGATAGATAGATAGATAGATAGATAGATAGATAGATAGATAGATAGATAGACAGATAGATAGATAGATAGATAGACAGATAGACAGATAGATAGATAGATAGATAGATATATGGATAGACAGATAGATAGATAGATAAATAGATAGATAGATAGATAGATAGATAGATAGATAGATAGATAGATAGATAGATAGATAGTTAGTTAGATAGATAGATAGATAGATAGATAGATAGATAGACAGACAGATAGATAGATAGATAGATGTAGATAATGCTGGACAGATAAATGACTATACTATAGAAGAGTTACTAAATAAGAATAAGATATCTTTTGTGTATCTAATTAAGTGCAAAGGTTGAGAGTTAAATGGATTGGCAGGTGCACAGATAGATGAATGCAAAGATTGAGGGATAGATAAATGCTTACTTAGATAAAACACTAGATGAATTGATAGATAAATAAAAAGAAAGTTGATTACGTCAGTATGTAAATAAACCCATTTAAAGATTGAAAATAAGATAAATAAGATAAGATAATAAGATATATAAAATATATAGATAGTTTAATACATAGATAAATGGTTACACAGATAAATTGCAAGATAAATACATAGACAAAAGAATAAGACATCGATAATTTAGTCAATGAAAGAATGAACATAAAGAATGCTATGTAGATAAATAGCCAAGTGTAGATAAATGTACAGATAAATACAATGATATTTAAACAGATAAATGGATTGATAAACAAGAAGATGAATAGAAAGAAAGACGGAGAGAGATAGACTTGGGTTATAATTGATAGGCAAATAGATAGCTAAATAAGCTAAGCAATAGATAAATGCCTAAGCAGATAAATTGATAGATATAGAGATAAATAAGTCCATTACTATATAAATACTTGCAAAATTGTAAACTCGAGTTTACTATATACGCACTGCTATTTTAATGAACAGCCAAAGACTGATGCTTCTAGCAAAAAGAGTTGTTCATTTGCTTAATTCTCGCAAATCTAACGGGATTTTTTCGTTTCTTTCTTTTACACATTCCATTCTACAATAACAATGCGTACAAGTTGAAATATTCGTAACGGAACTTTAAAAAAATTGGATTGCTTGAATGCATTTCTTGCACTGCTATTTTTGTGAGCAAAGCTGTAAGTAGATACATAATCAGTGTAGATAGAAAAGGAACTACAAATGAATACAGCTAGAAAAATATCCTACTATTTGTTATTACAGGGTATACAAAAAATAGAAAGCCCCGTAGACACTTTCTGTTTGCAGAAGTAGACAAGTAAGCAAAGCTTAATGCGGACTAAGCCCCTAACAAATTGGGGCGGAAGTCCCAAAAGAAGCTACCCAAGGCTACCTTATTCCATTGAACAGCATCTATATGCTTCCTACTTTCCCTAGCACTCTAAAAATAGTACTAGATACAACTTGTAATGCACTTCCAAAGAGGTAAGACCCCAATAGCAGCCTCTGCTTATGTTGCATATCTCTATCGCTTAAGTACCGTTAACTTGGGCTATGCCAACTGCTTAACAGTAAAAGACAGAGAGAGAGAGAGGGAGAGACCTACCACTCTTCTCGCTCTCTCTCTCTTTCGCATATTGACTGAGCTCGCCTGAGAGCCTCAGCCTAGGTCTCTTGTTTTCGGACATGTGTGTTTGATTTTTATCTGTGTACGTGGCGTCGCATGGCGTGGCCATTCCGTAACGTCACCTAGGCCCCACCTACACCTGCTCCACCTCTCCCTTCTCTGCTGCTTCTGCTTCAGTGCTGCAGCGACCACAGAGCGCTCTGGTGCCTGCTCCACGCTCCACTGATCCAACTGGCCACATCGACATATCGACAACAACATTGTGTCCCTCGAGTGTGAATGCGACTTGGAGTGTGTGTGCGTGTGTGTGTGTGTGTGTGTGCCGGCAACGGTTGCCAGTTTGCAATGCGATGACGCCTACATATCCTTGTGGCCTGCCTGTGCTGTTCTCAGTGTTGTTGTTGCCGTTGCTATTGTTGTTGTTGTTGTTGTTGTTGTTGTCGACAGCCCATCAAAATCAGGCAACTTGGCTGCCAATGCCGTTCCCTCGACGCTCGTATTTCGTTTACAATTTGACCCTTGAAAGGCACACACAGACAAGGACAGCACACACACACACACACACACACACGCACACAGAGAGCGAAACTCATCATGCGAGGTGCGCAAGAGAAGTTGCGATGAAGAAAGAGAGAAATGAAGGCAGCATAGATGTAGCCACAGCTAATCCTATCTAGCAGCTACAGCATGATACATATATAGTCAGCTTTGGAAACTGCTGTGCCACCCCTCGCCAACATGGCTCGACATCATTTTGGCCATGCTGTGCTGCGTGGCCGTTTGGGGCGCTTGGGCAAAGTGTGAGTCGGACGACAGGTTGTTTCTGCATGGGTTTGCCAGCAAAGCCATTGCTATCCAATGGCTACGGCTCCAGCTTCAGCTACAGCTACGACTTACTGGCAGGGAGCGGAGGCTGCTGGGGCTAGGGCTGGGGCTAGGGCTGGGGCTGCTGCTGGGGCTGGGGCTGGGGCAAGGGAGTCGAACTCCCTCAATGCTGCCGTGGGTAGTTTTGATAAAACGTTTCAATGACTGAGCACATAACAGTTGACTGGCTGCCATGGCCGTGTCTCTCATTCATTCATTGTATGTGCCAGTGTGTGTGTGTGTGTGTGTGTGTGTTTGTGCCAATGTGTGTGTGTGCGAGTGTGTGTGTGTGACAAAGACCATAAACTCCAAAAAAGCTCGACATACAACCAGGACAAACGCTATTTCTGCTGCTGTTGCTGCTGTTATACCCTGTGTGACTGTTGTACAGTGGGGTATATGCGAGATAAAGTGAAAAACTTGAGAGAAAAATCATATTTATTTCTTTTTTTGCTAAAATAACTGAAGTAACTCGGGAACTACACTAGCTAGCGCTATCAAATTTGGCATGCAAACTCAACTAGTGTCTGTCTAGCTTTCTATTATATAAGATTCGAGCAGCAGCTACTTGCATCTTATTTATAAGCAAAAACAAGTTTATTACTGATTTATTTCAGTTGCTATGTAAGCTAGCTAGCTTAAATTTGGTATATATATAATTGTATATATTTTCTATATGCATACCAAATTTCATGGAAATTGATCAATTATTAGCTGAGTTATGCACAAAACACTTTGCGTTGCTGCTGCTTGCTGAGTATCTGATGGCCGTGTAGCCTGAGCTGCGCTCTTAGCCCGGTTTGCCTGCTGCTGCTGCCGCTGCTGCTGCTGTTGACGATGCGACGCTGACTGGCATTTTGAGGGTGGCAGCGGTGATAAAAAGTTGTGCTTGTTGTAATAACAACAGCTCTCGATGCTCTGGCAACGGCAACGGCAACGGCAACAACGGCAAAGGCAATGCCAACTCCCAGGCCGCATATACAAACATGCTCAAGTTTTTTGTGCTCTCTTGTGTGTGTGTGTGTGTGTGTGTGTGTGGGCGCTTTACGTAGGCTGGGGCGGGGGCGTGGCATTGATAGGGAAAAGGGGAATTGGGAGCTGAGCGAGCCGGCTCAATGAGGCTATTTGGAACACAACGATTCGCGTCGTCGTCGTCGTCGTCGTCGTTGTCGTTGTCGTTGTTGCTGATGTTGATGACGATGATGATTACACGTTGACGATGAAGACTCTGTCTCTGTCTCACTGTCTGTGTGTATCTGTGTGACCTGCCTGTACGTGTGTGTGTGTGTGTGTGTGTGCTCTGCTGTGCTGCAGATATTCATCGAAAGCAAAATGACAGCCTAGAGACACATTCAACAGCAACAGCAACAGCTCCAGAGCCAAAGATAAGAAATGAATGACAGGCGAAAGTATAAGAAGAAGAAGCTGACGCTAAAGCTGAAGCTGAAGCTGAAGCTCTGAGGCCGCAGCCCAAGTCGACAGCAGGCGCACGCGACGCAAAGACACGCAGTAAAACACGGCAAAAGTTAGCTTAGGCAAAAAGTAGAGTTATCGATAACTTAGTTATTTGTAAAGGAATTTTCATCAAATTTGGTATGACTATTGAAAACATATGTAGCCACACACAGTAGAAATTTAAGCAGCATAGCTTAAAGCAAAATTGAAATACAGCCATGTAAACTTTATTTAAGCTCTTAACTTGCACAGAGGAGCTCTTAACGCATTCTTTAAAAACACATCATGTGTAAAAGTGCCTAAAGAGTCTGGCTGCCAAATTTCAATAAGCTAGCCCCAGTACTTTCAGAGATCTAGCTGTTTAAACAAGTTAAAAGACGAAATTGTGCAGCACAAAACGAAAATACCTCTTTGTATGCCGCTTACGGGGTATACAAAAACCAGGAGCCACAAATGGAGACTGAGACGTAGCTCTGCAGCCTGTGTAGCCAGGGCAAGGCAAGGCAAGGCACTTCCATTATGGAGGTGGCATATCAGTCAGTGTCAGTGCGAATGCGAAATTGCTTTGCTTTTACGATGCCTTCTCGTTCGTCTTCCTCTCTTCCCTTGTTGTTGTTGTTGTCATCTCGTGCCGCTGCTGAGGTACATAAAAATAATGGCTAATGGATATTATGTACCCAGAAGGTACGGCTCTCTAAGGTAAGCAAAGCCGTCCTATGCTGCCTTCCCCCGCCCCCTGCCCCGCCTTCGCCTCCGCCTTCACGTTCATCTCTCGTCGTATAACTAAATCACACACGCACACAAAGACATCGCTCAAGGCCCCATTGGGGGGGGTACGTGCGATGATAAAAATCACGCCAAATAGTTACAACAACGCACACACACACATACAAAAAAGTGGAGGGAAAGAAGCTAGAATCTAGCTGGCAATTCTATTCAAATTTAATGAGGCAAGCAAATTGCTGCGTCTTGCGGGGCGAATTTTCAACCAGAATTAGTTAGGCAGTGTAAGCCATATAGCTGACAGTTTGTTGCATAAGAAATCGGTGAACTTAAAGATATATAGCCAGCATATAGCGTGCTGCCATGGCGGCTTAAGATGCGAGTGCAAACTTTGCAGATTCACAAATTGATTGCAAAAAAAATGCGCAGTGCATATGGCAAATCATGCTGATGTAAGCTGGACGGGGGGTCTGTGCTTGTGTGTGTGTCGTGTGTGTGTGATTGTCTGTATGTGTGTGTGTCGTGTGCCAGGCCAATGGAAAGCAGAGCACAACAAATACTTGCAATGTCCTTTGAGTCACGTACTGCAGAAAGAATTCAAACAAAACAACGATAAGCAGCAGCAGCAGCAACAACAACAACAACAGATACAGCTACAACTACAATAATTACAACAACAACTACTACAACAACAACAGTCGCATTTCTTACTGCTTTGCCACTGTTACGGCAAAAATGTCGACCGGATATAAACAAAATATAGTTGCCTCTGCAAGAGTCTCTCGCCTCCCCCTGCCACGCCTCCTTCTACTGCTCTGCCTTGCTTATGTATATTTATGTGCCCTGCATGTGTGTGTGTGTGTGTGCGATTTGGGCGTTGCATGTCAAGCGTGTGTGGCACTGAGAGAATTGGCCGCATTGGTGGTTGCCACGCTTTGGCGACCATAGTCCCTGCCCCTGCCACAGCAGCCCCCGCACTCTGTCAGAGGCATTGAGCCTATCAGTCTATCTTTATATCTGCCACACACACACACAGACAGACAGACAGACACACACGCACTGCAGGGCACACACAACACTCGAGCCCAACTGAGTCCATATATCAGCAAGAGGCATCTATGGCTCACAGCTTGGATTGGCTGTACTATGGGATGGAATGATGCTTTCTGATGCACTGCAAATGAGCTAGAAACTAGCAGAATGCAGTACGATTAATGTAGCTGCACAACTATCGATAAATAATCGATAAAGTATTGATTATTGTTTATTGAAGCTCAACTTGACAAGGTATGAAAAGTTCTGAAAATACTTGTTATTTCAGCTTGTTATATCAATATAACCTAAGATAGATGTGCATAGCACGCTTAGAGAGCATGTGCTGTAATACTATCGATATCTTTATCGTATACAAATCATAAATTCCTCACTCTTTTTGTCTGCTCTCTCCCTCTTTTCTTACAAATGTATTTTAGTTTACAATTATCGTCGCTTTTTCCAATGTGAACAGCTTAGTTTATGCTTAAAATTCTTCGAACTATATTGCTTATGCAACTATCGATAACTTATCGCAATTGTGCTGCACTTACTGTCGCATATCGATAGCACATCAGGTAGTAAACGTCTGTTTATCGCTGAGGCTGCCTAACTTCTGTAGAACTGCATTGGAACTGGATCAACTCTTTATATAATATACCTGATATGATAAATTATGCTATATAGTAGCATATATATTGGACAACCAATCCAGAAGTATTAATCCCCTTCAGTCAGCTTACTCGCTAGCTCTAACCAGCTCTCATCGTTATGAAACTTTCCCCCCAAAGAAAGCTAACTCTTTATAATACGAGGTATATATATGGTATTATATCGCCGACAATTGTGACTGCTTGGCTATTGTGAATGCCACTGTAGCACTCACCACAGTGGCAGACCGACTGCGCTCGATAAGACGAGCCCAACTCCACATCGACTTCAACTTCAACTGAGTTTTGATGGGGTTGGGCAGGAGGGCAGAGAGAGGGTTGGGGTTGGGGTTGGGGTTAAGTTTGACCGCCCAGTTGCACAGCAGCAGCAGCAGCGGCAGCAAAAATATTTGTGCTGCCATTTGTAATCCAGAGATCCGAGAGGCGAGTCGCTCTCGCTTTACCTTTAGCATTTTCGGGGTGGGGGGGGTGGCCCCAACGTTGCTTGCTTTGCTTCAGTTTTGGGAGAGTAATAACTTTATGCCAAAGTCGGCAAAGGCAGCAACCGAAATCGGGCTCAAACAAGCAGAAAACTTTGCAAACGCCAATGATGATGATGTGGTGCGGGTGTGTGTGTGTGTGTAAGCAGTCAGCCAAGCGACCGACGTTTCATGTCTGGCTCTGTCTGTAGTTATATCAGCGCCGTCATCATCGATATAAACTCTCGACTGACTGACAGACAGAGCGACTGACGGCGGCAAGCGGGGACCGGGGGTCAGGGGGACTGTAGCTGGCGATGGTTGGTTAGATAGTCGTCCATTGCCATTCCCAGGCCTGGGTCTCGGGCTTGCCTCGCCTCGCCTCGCCTCAACTCGACTCGACTCCTCGGCCTGGGCTCATTCATCCATTCATTCATGCCAGTCAGCCAGTCAGCAAACCGATACACCGCAGTAATCGCTCTGTCCAGGGGGGGGGAGGAAGAGAGAGTGTTCCCTGTGTGTGTGTGTGTGTGACTTACTGCACAACAGTCGCAGGCAAAGGCGAAACTTTGTTGAGCACAAGAGAGGAGAGGGGAAGGAGCTGCGCGCGCGTTGGCTGGCAATACTGTAACCCACCATGCGTATACGTAATCTGGTATTAGATTACTGATCCATGTCAAATCTTTGGCTTAGGTTCTCTCTCTCTCTCTCTTGCTGCGCCCCCCCATCCCATTCCATTCCATTCGAAGCTCGTCGCTTCATTCGCGTTGTTTTGATTGATACGAAACCGAACCGAACCGAACCGGCAGCAATGTTGCCTTCAGTTGGTGTTGAGTTCGCTTCCCTCTCTCTCCCCTCTCTCCCTGTGGCAGTTGCCTGCTCATTCTCTCTTTTCTGCATCATCCTGTTCCTTACGCGCCGCTGATTTTATGCGCATCGTTTCCACATCACAAGGCAGCAGTCCAAGTTGCCAGTTTCCAAGTCTCCATTCCCCCATCCCATCCTTTTCTCCTGCTGCTGCTGCTCCGCCTCGACTGCATTACTTATAAAATTAAGCAGTGCCAAGCGGGCAAAATAGACGAAAGCCCAAAATCAGATTGGTTGCAGGAGGGTGGGGGGGTGGCAGGTGAACGGGGCGACAACTCTGGCTGAGCAGGTGAATTATTAGACAGCGTTACGCCAGCTGAAAGCGAACTGGGAACTGCGAGCTGGAAATGCCAGTTGATTGAACTTTTTGTAGAGCATTTGTTAGCGAGGGGAGGGGGGGGAGCGGGGGGGGGGGGCAGGGAATGGCAACTGCTCAGTGGGATTTAGTGTAATGGCAGCTGGTGGTAAAAAACAAAAAGCAATCTGGCACTTGCGACTGCCTCCACTGGCAATCCCCCAATCCTCCCAAGCCTCTCCCCCTCCCTCTCTCTCTCTCTCCCTCTCTCTCCCTCTCGCTGCCCCACCCCCTCTGCTCCGCTTATGCAAATGGCAGCGTCAAAGATTAGTTGCGGATCCATCAGGCAGGTAGACAATCAATCCGATTGTTCGCATCAAATGTGCCGGAAGATCAATGCGGGCAGCGGATGGAGGCTAAGGCAAAGCTCGAGCTAAAAGCTCCAGTGCAAGCTTGTTGAAAGCTTAACTAGAGGCTTAAAGCTTAGGGATAGTTGAAGATTTCAAAGTTCTAGATATATTTTTCTTTGATTTATAATAAAATGTTTTTAATTATGTTACATAAAGCTAAAGCCTTTGCTGCCCAGTTATATGTTTGATATTTTGCGTAAGGGGTACCCTTAAAATTTTTAAAAAAATTTTAAAAAATTATAAATTGTCTAAGCTTAGAATTATTCAACTTTGTAGATGGAAATTAACTTTAAATTTATCATATAGATATCCTCTAATTTCACTTTCCACGCATGCTAAACTTGTTAAAAGTCAAGCGACTTTGGTGCGAAATCATAATTTTTTTTTGTGTTTTGGCACACCCTAATAATTCTGAAAAAATTCAAAATTGTACTTTAGACTATTTAGAAATTTATAAAAATTTTTTGGTTCTCTTTAAAAGGGTGCCCCCTTAGCATATTAAATTAAACTCATAGATCTCTTTCAATTCCCTTGAACTTTATAGTAAATTTACTCAAAATTGAATAGCTAAATTCATATTGAGGTTATGACACACACACACACACACACACACACACAGCTAACAAATTGACTGGCAAAGTGTGCAATTACCTAAGACACCCACTGTATATGTAGAGAAAAACGCCCATGCCACTAACTGATCTGACCCAATTCAGCTAGACAAAGTAGCAAATATGTAGTCAGAGAGGGAAAGCGCGAGAGAGAGAGGTAAAGGTAGAGAGAGAGAGAAGGAGAGAGAGAGAGAGGGAGAGCGGTTTGGGGAGACAGAGAGGAGGAGGGAGCTGAAGCGGTAGGGACAACCCCTGGCATAATAATTGAAGGATTTTTCCACTCACTTATTCCAATAGAAACGCTGGGAATTGCGACTCGTCTCACCTGATGGGGCAGACGAACCACCCTTCCCCTTCCCCTTCCCCACCCCCTCTGGCGTTGTCATTAATAATGCACAGTTTACCTTAAGAGGATTTTCAACGCCTCCCCAAGATAATAAGTAAGCAAGCGCGCAGCAACAAAAGCTCCCCCTCCCTCTCCTATTGCAGCTCTCGAGGTTGCCTAACCCCCACGCAACTAAAGCAAATATGAAAATATATGTGGGAATATGTTGTGTCCCCCCCTCCCCCCCTGATGTTGTGCCCCCCTCTCTACGGTGTATCGGTGAGTCCGCAGCACGCCCTAATTTCGGGCTTATTATTAACCAGCTCGCCCTGCTGCTTGTCCTTCTTCATGCTTGCTTTGCCTGTGTGTGTGTCGCAGGCGGATGGGGGGGGGCACGGACAGGAGGGAGGCGTGGGCGTGGTTCCAGTTAACGGCAACAACATCTGTGAAGATGCTGCTGCTGCTGCTGCTGTTGCTGGCAAACGCCGAAACGCCAGCATAATTATAATAATCATTTCATAATCATATTTTAT
This sequence comes from Zaprionus ghesquierei, assembly GCA_018904095.1. Lineage (NCBI taxonomy): Eukaryota > Metazoa > Arthropoda > Insecta > Diptera > Drosophilidae > Zaprionus > Zaprionus ghesquierei. The sequence continues at coordinate 15,226,776 of JAEIGP010000394.1, read as the reverse complement.
TTTAGTTGTATGGCCCGCCCGCTGCTCGACCCGCTCGACCCCTGCGCGTTCCGCCCCTGTGCTGTCCTGTGTGTGTGTCGCAGCGGGCTTCCTCGCCTTGCCTTGCCTCGCCTCGCCTCGTTCCTCTTGCAGTTTTTTCCCTTCTGCTTGGGTTTTTTTTTGAAACAGTTGCCAAAAACATAACGCCAGGCAGGGGGGCGGAGTGCGGACGGCGGGGCGGAGTGCTGGGCCCAGCGAGTGCGACAGATGTGTTTCTCATTCGATTTTTAATATGCGGCCAATCTAACTGTAATTGGTTTGTTATTGTCTCCCGGCTACGAGCGGCGAAACCTCAGGAGACTTTTTCTGCATCGTTTGCCCGGGGAATACCCTCGCCGCCTCCCCCCACCCGTCTCGCCTGTGCTCTCCTGCTGTGGTAAATATCTATCGTTTATTGTTATTGCTCTTGTTCGCTCTATTGTTAGCCCCCTTCTTCCCCACCCCCCTTTGATTCGCTCTGGCGACCTGTCGCCTCCCTGCCCTACCCCGTGCTTGTTGCCAGTTAAATTTATGAAAAATGTTGTTCACACTTTCCTTTGGCAAACCCGCCCGACATGGGGTAACCCGCCCCTGCCACGAGGGTGCGCCCGCTTAGGGCTGCCCTGGTTTGTTGTTGTTTCTGTTGTTGTTTCTGTTGCTGTTGCAAGTTGGTGTACCAAATGGGTTACATGCTTGCACATGTTCTACTCCACCTGCTACGACTTGTTGTCCCTGCCCTCGCCTCGCCCCGCGCCTCGCCTTACCTTGTCTGTTGTTGTGCACGCCCAAAACTAACAAAAAAGTGCGAGAACTTTTCGCCCCACCCAGACGAGATTTCGAACTGCAACCTAAGCTCGTGTTAAGCAAACGAAATCCTCAGCTCAGTAGGGGACAGCAGAAGAGAAGGAAGAGGGGGAAGAAGGTGGTAGGAAAGTGCTAAATTGGCAGACAGCTCAGAAGATCCTAGGGTAATTCAACAGGGGTTTTCCTTTTGCGTTTAAAGTGATTAGGATATATGTATTTATGGGGTTCCTGAGATCCTTAAGAAAGGCTTGAATAGTTTTTAAGTAGGACAAGAGTTGAAAATGAAAAGCTTTAAAGGATTATAGATCTAAGTCTTTCCTTACTTACAGAATTCTTGGCAAATCACTTCACCTTGGGTTATCTGAGATCGGAGCGAACATTGAAGCTTGAAAGAGAAGAAACATGGGAGTATTTAACCAGAAGGAACTTTTCACAATAGATTGAAAGTCTATTCTATTTTCTCTTAATAAACCAAGAAACTTTTTTGGTTTGGTATTCATATAGCCTGAGCTAGTATCAAAAAGTAACAGAAATGCTGCAGATAGCTCTCAGACTCCTGGAAAACCTACCTCATCTCTCACCTTCTCCTTCCGCTTCTTAAATTTTAATTAACTTACTCAAAGATGAACTGAACGCAAATCGGTTGAATATTCTGTGGGCTGGAACTATCGTATAAGTTGGGATTCCACAGGCTCAGACAAGTTGGGGATCACGCAACACGAAACAGGCTATAAAGCACAGCGAAAGGGTCAAAAGGAACATGGGTTGGTTGGAGAGATGGAGGAATAGAGTACGGCATGGATGGGTACAGCCGGTAAGGGGGTGTCTGCCAGCGGTTTTTGTGGGTGAGCAACGATGTAAAGCCCTAACCTCGTTTTGGAACGCAGCTGTTATCAGATTTGTCAGCTATCGCAATCGCATATCGTCATCGTTATCGTCCTCGGGGGCAGCGTCGAGGGTCTCTTCATTCTAAACGATTGATGGCAGCAGTAGGACGAGCGAACGGGCAACTCTTGTCAGCATCTCACACACACAGTGAACCCATCAGTTACCCCCGCCTTCTCCTGCTCCTGCTCCTGCTGCCTTCTCCTGCGCCTGGTGAGGAAATGATAAATTGCGCATTTGGGAGTTTTAAAGGTCAATTTAGGGGTTACTCTCTGTGTGCCTGCCCGCCTGTCTATCTGTGCGTCGTGGTTACAAACTGACTGACAGACGACCTGGCCAAGGGGAGGGAGAGCCAAGAATGGTTGGCATGGGGGAAGGGTGGAAGGGTTCGTCGAGGGTTTGGCTGTAGCGACATCGACAGCGCCGCAGCCCATAAAGAGCGACACTTCAAACTTAACTCGCACAATAAAAAATACTTGTACGATTTCTCATACACTTACACAGACACACACTCACACACACACACTCGCACACTCGCACACATGCGTTGGCAATTGGGAAATAAAAGTGCGCTTAGCTTAGTTCCTGAAGGGGTTGCAGCACGCCAAATCTGTCCGAGTGTGAGCCGGAAGGGAGAAGCGGCAAGCGGTAAGGACTCTCCGGAAGAGGCATTTGCTTATAGGATTTGCCCGCGCCTGTTGACTTCCCCAGTTAGCGTTTGTATTAATGGCCCAAGCGAACTGTGACCAGTTACTCCTTTCCTGCTCCTGCTCCTGCTCCTGCTCCTGCCCCTGATTCAGGTTACTTTCTGTGTTTTTTTTTATCATTTTGGTTAGGCTTGTTAGACGCGCCGCGACGCGTGCGAAGCTGACTTAGAAAAGGAGTGAAGAAGGAAGGGAAAGAAGGAAGAGACGCTTAAGATTGAGCTGCCAAGGTAGTTAAGGTGCTTGCAATGGAGGTTTCAAGTGCTCAGGCAGATCTACAGTTGGGTTAGGTCAAGGTATCCCAGGAAATCCCAAAGAAGGTAGGTGAAGAGAGCTGAGAAGAAAAGCTAGAGATGTGGAAGAGGAGAAAAAGAGTACGAAGCAGAAAGATGAAGGAAGAAGGTAGAAGGTAGAAGGTAGAAGGTGGAAGGTAGAAGGTAGAAGGTAGAAGGTAGAAGGTAGAAGGTAGAAGGTAGAAGGTAGAAGGTAGAAGGTAGAAGGTAGAAGGTAGAAGGTAGAAGGTAGAAGGTAGAAGGTAGAAGGTAGAAGGTAGAAGGTAGAAGGTAGAAGGTAGAAGGTAGAAGGTAGAAGGTAGAAGGTAGAAGGTAGAAGGTAGAAGGTAGAAGGTAGAAGGTAGAAGGTAGAAGGTAGAAGGTAGAAGGTAGAATGAAGAAGGAAGAAGCTAACCTTCTTAAAAAGCTCAGCGGAAATGAATTGGAATTTATTGAATGATCACTTAACACTGGGACGAGGAGGGAATTCCTTACCTAGGATTACAAGTTCTATTCTAACGAGGAAGAAGGAACTGAAAAAGCTCGAGAAAGAGATGGAAAAGAACGAGTATGGGTAGAAGAAGAGATATAGGTAAGAGACGGATAAGAGGGAGGACTGCCAGTAGAAGAAGAATAAGAATAGGAAGGAGGGGAAGCAGAGTGAAAGGTGTAAAGAAAGAAAAATGAGAACAAGTAAGAGTAGGATAAGAACGAGAAGCCCGAAAAGCAGTTAGACAAGGACAGGGTTAGAAGAAAGAGAAGGTAAGAAGGAAGAAAGAAGAAGAAAAAGTTCCGCTTCTCATCCTAGGAGGGTAAGAAGAGGGAAAACCCAACTCAAGGCGTCAAGAAAGAAGAGATGTGTAGGAGTGGATGCCTAATGAGAAGCAGAAGTAAAAGTAAAAGTAGAAGAAGTAGAAGTAGAAGTAGGAAGAGTAGAAGAAGGGTACGTAGAAGTAGAAGAAGGAGAATTGAGGTGGGGCGGAAGCTAATTCCCACAGCGCTCTTTGCTGCCTGTGTGAGAAATGTGTCGGCATTGGGTTCAGGTTCGCCCATCGGATTGGGATACGGTTTATGGGTGCGTCAACCGTCTACCCGCTCCTCCTCCTCCTGTCTTCCTCTCTCCCCTCCATCACCGTCGCCTGTCGCATCACATTCAAAAATGCTCATGTCAGAAACACACGATTAGCGCGTGTCGAGGGCGGCGAAGCGGCGAATTAAGATATTTACGCCAACAAAGCCATCGATTCTGTGCTGGGAAAGGAGCGCGGGGCGTAGCTGAGGCACTGAGGCACTGAGGCTGACGTTGATGCGTCCGCCTAGCGAGCTGCCCGTCGCTGCCACTGCCACCGCCGCCTCCGGCCCTGGACAGGCCGTCAGGCAAATCAAGATAAGCGAGCGGCGGCAGGGCAGAGCGTCACTTTGGCAACCCAATTCCCGGCAAGCAGCAACGGATGACGGGGCACCGGGGAGCGTGTAACCTGGTCTTTGACATCTCGCTACGTGGCAAGCGGGCGGCAATTGTCAAAGCTGCGCGCGCTTATCACAGCCAACAGCAGCAGCAGCGCAGGGCACAGGCAGCGGCAACGGCGACGGAGGCGGCACGTGCAGCCACGTGGCTGACGTGTAACACGTGACAGGGATGTGGGCGTGGCTGCAGCAGGAAGAGCAGCAACGGAGCCGGCAACACGACGCACCTTGAAGCGGACAAGTGGCTGGCGCAGAGAAAGGCAATGGGAAGCAGGAGGAGGCAGGAGGAGGCAGGAGGAGGAAAGGAATCAAAGGTACAAAGAACAAGGGCAGGAGACGAAGGTGAAGCGAGCGGGACGAACTGTAAAAGGAGGAGCGGTAGAGAGAGTGGGCTGAAGATCAATAGGAGAAGGATATGAAGAGGAGAAGGTAGGGGCAAGAGAAGGAGTGAAAAAAGCAGCTGGAGGAAAAAGGAGGGAAAGGAAATGGAAGAAATAGGAAGTGCAAGGAGGAAGAGAATGCTCAGGAGGAGATGAAGTATAAAGAGAAGAACACGAAAGAGAAGGATGAAAACAAGGAGCTGAATGAGAAGACGGAATAGAAGATGCAGAAGGAGCAGCAGAGAAAGCAGCAGAAGGAGGAAGGGTGAACAGGAGAAGGTTCAGCAGGAAAAGCACTTAGAGGAGGAATAGGATGAGCAGCAGAAAGAGGAGCACTTGGAGAAGAAACAGGATGAAATGCTTGAGAAGCTAAAACACGATGAGGAACAAAAAGAGAAGCGGCAGGAGAAGCAGGAGAAGGAATAGCATGAAGAGCTAAAGGAGAAGAAGCCGCTGGAGCAGTAGGAAACCCTGCAGGAGTGGGAGAAGCAGAAGAAAAGCCGGAATAGTAGGAGGAGCTGCAGAGAGAGCAATTGAAGAAGAACAGAAAAACCAGAAAAAGGAACAGCCGAAGGGGGGCGCAGCAACAGGAACTAAAAAGGACGCAGGGGGGGGAGTCACGTGTGGGTAAATCTAATTTCCAAGCTAATTGCAGACAGATTCACAAATGGTGCAACGCGCAATTCGCAATTGCAGCGCAATGCGTGCAAATCAAAGACCGAGCAAGGGGTGGGGCAAAAGGCAAAGGGAGAGGGAGAGCAACGAGGGGGTAAGGGGTTGCAGGTGACAGGAGCTGCCGCGTAACCATCATAAAAACATATGACACCATTTGCAGGGCGCAGAGCGAATTATGCATAAAATAGATTGCTGTGTTGACACTTGCCGTGTAGCAAGGGAGGTGGGGAGGGGAGGGGCGGACGAGCACTGCGCATCGGGTGACGCACTAAACGGACTTGTCATGTGCCCATCAAAACAACAGAGTCAGGGCCAGGGCAAGGGCAGCGGCGCGACACAGCCCGCACCCTGCGAAAGCCAATTGTCAAAATCAAAATCAAAATCAACCTCAAAAACAACAACAACAACAACTGGAAAAACCGCCACAAAAATTGTTATTCGCTTGCCCTATCCCTTTTTGTCTCTCTCTCGCTCACTCCTAACTAGCTGAAATTCGGTTTGTAATTTGAAGCTCAGCGCGACGCGGTGGTTGCGCTTGGGATGGGGGGGGGAAGTTATGTGATTAACTGCACAGCGAGAGAGAGAGAGAGAGAGAGAGAGAGAGAGAGAGAGAGAGAGAGAGAGAGAGAGAGATAGATAGACGGAGTTAGTTAAAAATGCAGACAAATTACCAAAAAGAGAGAGTCCAATTTGTTTAAGGCTGCCGCAAGCGGCCTTAGCACAGACACAAACCCTTACGATCCGTTTGAGGCTAATACTAAAACAAAAACAGCAAAAACTAATGCATCATTATATTTATACATTTTTAATTAATTTTAAATTTTTAATTTACTATTTTTAATTTTAAATTTAATTTTTTAATTATGCATCATCTATTTACTTGCAATTGTTTGCAGCGCCATCTGTCAGCTGCAACTCCAACTAGCAGCAGCACTGCCAACATTCGGCACTGAATATCGTAACAACTGGCAACGAGCAAACTAAGGTGCATGTCTCGACTAACGCAAACTAACATTTCTTGTTACAGTGTCCATAACAGCAAGCTGTGAACTGCCAACAAGCAGTGCTACCTCACCTCTGGCAGCCATTTTGCCAATGCTGCCCATGGCAAAGTAACGCAGCAGTGCTGCCATTTTAATTTGAATTTAAGCAAGCAATTTCGATGGGCAAACAGCAAGTTATCGATGCAAGCGATTTACATTTAACCTAAAATATTAAGCAACTTTAACTATATTCAAGTTGTCTCCAGATGCTACTCCTAGGCACCTAGTTCCTACTGCAAATTAATAGTATACATATCGCTAAATAGCCACCGATAACGATAGACGACGGGTGCGCAGCTGGAGCGGTTTACCTGGCGCGCAGCAGCAGCGTAAAGGCTGAGTAGGTGAGCCGCATGGCCTGCAAAGAAGGAAACGAGTTAAGGTAGGTATACCAAACAGGCAGCACCCTGCTCTCTCTCTCCAACCTGCACGAAAGTCTCCAGGGTGACAGCGATGTAACCACCCGCATGGATGAAGCACGGACGCTGCGCCCGCTGCAACGTGATGATTAAATTGCGCCTGAACTCGGGCAACTGATCGATCCAATTGCAGGCATAGAAGGCATCCAGCAGCGCTTCGCTCTGCGTGCGCAGATGATCACCAAAGTAGCAAATGACGAAAACCTCCAGGGTGACCGAGAGAAAGAACACCAGCGACAGCATCATGGCGGAGCTGTCATGCGAATCGGCCACATAGAGAAAGTGCATGGCGACGGTGCACTGCACCGCAGCGGAGCAAACGAACTGCGCCATGCAGGCAGTCGATAATATCTCCTGTATGATACTGTGCAGCTTCAAGATGCTAAGGTAATCCTCAATGCAATCGCACAGCTCCCGATAGATGGCGCCACGACGTTGCTGCGAAAGCGGTTGCTGCATGGGGTAACCAATGCGACGCACACGCAACTCCAATGCACGCATATGCCCCGTGAGAATGCACAAATAAGCCGGAGGATATGAATCATTCGCACAATCCTGCATAGCCTGCACTGCCAGACCAAATAACTGATAGGCATAGATAATGCAATATGCCATATTCGATTGCTTCCAGTCGACGCCAAACCAGGCGGGAAAGAGCAACTGACGCTCCTGCGCAATGGCCACACGGAAGCAACTCAGCGCGGTGCCAAATACAAAAATTCCTGCAAAGATGCAGAAGCCACGTCGCGCCGTCTGCACCGCATGACGCAGTGCAGCCAATTCGTTTGCGTTGCCCACACGCAACGCACGCTCGTCCAGCTGACGCAGCAGCTGGCGTATCTCATGCAACTGGCGCCGCACCAGAAACACATTGATGAACTTCAGATTGGCCACAAAATCCGTTATGGTTATGGTCAGATTCTCGCACAGCTCACGCAGGCTGTGGGTGAAGAAGAGCTTGGCGAGCAGCGTCAACGGAAAGAGAAATGTGACCAGAAAATTGATCACAATGCCGCGCACAAGGAACCAACAGCGTGATATGCCCGGCGGCTGGATGAGACCCATCAGTTGCCACACCTGCCAGTGATAGGCAACGGCTTGGTGCGTGTCCAGATCCGAAGGCATTTCCAAAAACTTTTGCATTCTACACCCAACAACTTGTCGCACCACACGGCGTATGCGTATTGCGCCAGGCTCGTGCCTCGTTCCGCGCTTATAAAGGATGCCAGCGGCTCAAGTGTTTCGTTTCCCAGATGCCACAAAGTGTCCACACTAAGTGGAATCATTACGCAAATTACGCAAAACAAACCCCCCAAAAAAAAACAATTCGCATACGCGTTGTTTGTCGTTTTTTAATTCGCTTTTTATTTGAGTCGATCAAGTGGGTTGGGGGGGGGCGAGGTTAGGGTGCAGAAATTGCTGTAGAGGGAAGGCAAAACAATCAAGCAATCAACCAATCGATCAATCGATATCCTTTATCATTACAAATCATTTGCATGCTCTATGAGAATGCAGCTGCAGCTGCTGCTGAGAGGCTTGCTAGAGATGGGCGCAGTGCGCAGTGGGCGATCGATATGATATATGTTTTTACTATAGTCACATAGCTAAATGGTAATCACAAGTACTTAGTTTATCGATTGTTTTTTGTTTTCAGGCAGTCTGTTTGGTGCATGGCATGGCGATTCAATAGTTGGCGATAGTCGTAACGATAGTACTGCAAACTTGTCTATGGAACTAACTGGTTACACGTTAACACATTGCTAGCTTGGAAATGGAATTATGCGATAGTACGCTAAAACTATCTATAAACTAAAACTATTGTCTACTGGTTGTCTAGTGGAAGGATATGATTTGAGTTCATTGAAAGACAAAGTTATCGATAGTAATCAATGGCTATCGAAATCTCTTTGAGAAAGCTACGCCAGGATATGATTTCTTCTATAGTTCTACTGCATACTAGCCACACACTATTCTCTGCGCCCATCTCAGTGGAAGAGTGTAGAAAACGATAGATGAACATGTTGAGCATGATGCACAGTAAATGTATGTGTATGTGTGTGTGCATGTATGTGTATATTTAGGTTAGAGTACAAATGCGCTGTAGCTGTATATGGTTAGGTATATCGTATTTGCTAGAGATGAGCTCGCTTCTCGAATTTACATAAACGTGCGATAGTTATCGATAAATATTTACATAATAATTGCAAAATTTAATTTGATCTTGCTTTTCTTATCGATTTCAATATGCTTAGACAATACAGATGAGACACATACTAGATGGACGGTGGGATGTGGTGGATGATATTGTGGATGGTGGATTGTGGATAGTGAGTGAACTGTGCAGGTGGCATGAATAAGAGGAGAAGAAAGTGGAGGGAACAAGAAAGATTGAGGGGAGGAAAAAACACAAAAACAAATCGCGGCCAATGCGCACACAATGAACATTTTCTCGTTTTTGACTTCAAACTCAAATCTTAATTTGTAGTTTTTAAGAATTTAAAAATACAATTAAGCAAAATGATTAAATAGATATATGTATATATGTATATTATATAATTTATATATTTCTTTATAGGGTCTAATCGATAATCAACTCGACTCGAACAGTTTCAGCTTTCATCATCTCGCAGCGTTTTCCCGCTGTCGTCGCCTGGACATGAACATAGATCATATCTATATGCTATACAGATATATATATATATAATTATAGCGAGACAGCAGGGAAATGCTCGCAAAGCTATGTGAATAAATATTAACTAGGATACAAAAAAAAAAAATAAAACTGGGCAAACAAAAGAAACATTTTTTTTTTTTTTTTTCCATAATTTCAACTTTTGTTTCCCAGTTTTGTTTCGATTTATTCGATTTTTTTTTTTTTTTTTTGAGGAGTTTTTCGATTTCTTTAATTATATATGATATTTATGGTTTTTGTATACCTTACGTTTATAACATTCAACAGACAATTACAACACGTCACGTTGGGTTTTTACCTTATAAGTTACAAAATACGTTTAACAATTTTACAATTCGGAAAGAAGTTTGCTAGGTTATGTTGAATTGAGTTTTGGACTTGGCTCACTTAGATAGTGTAGATATTAAACCATGTGTTTTTTTTCTTTTCTTTTGATAATTGTTAATATTATAATTAATGTAATTATTAAGCTCAGTTCTCAGTCGCAAAAAACAAAAAAAGTTGACGGTTTACGTTTTCATTGAGTTTTGCGCAATTGTTTTGCTGCTTTCTTCGCACACTTCCTCTCTCTCTCTCTGTTTCAAACATGATCTATACATATATATGTATCTATATAGACATATATATGTATGTGATCTTTATAGGGTTTCGAGGCAAAGAATTGCAGAAAACATTTGCTTGCGTTTCAATTAGTTTGCAGCCTCGATCGGTTGCTTCGGCAATGACGCTTTATCTGTATCTGTATCTTTATCTTTATCTGTATCTTTATCTTTATCTTGCTCTTGTTCGGGCTCGTGTTGCTGCTGCTGCTGCTGTTGTTGTTGTTGTTGCTGCTGCTGCTGCTCGTGTTCTTGTTGCTGTTGCTGCGCCTGATTTGCACTCGATTCGGTTTGGTTTTGTGTTTTATTATTATTATTATTATTATTATTCATATTTGATTTGTTTTTGTTTTTTGGACTTGGAATTGTTGCATTCGATTTATCTTTCTCATTCTCTTTCTGTGTCTGTTTCAGTTTATCTTTGTTTTTCTCTTTGTCTTTGTCGTTGGCATCCTGCAAGAGAATAATGTATGTATGTATGCCAACGAGATCAGAAAAGCATCGAGATCGAACCGACTAACTAACTAAAATAAACGAGGATCGCAAAGCGTTGGCAGAGAGAGATTTTAGCACAGCAAGGAGGAGAGCGATAGACAGAGAGAGAGAGGGAGAGGGAGGGAGATGAAGCTGTGCATAATCTCTTCCGGCCAATGGCAGATTTTGAAACCGAACTAGGGATCAGTTAGGCAAGTGAGAGAGTGCAACAAAAAGAGAGAGAGAGGGAGAAGGGGGTGTAAAATGATATAGAACTTAGATGTGTATGTAAATGCGTATAGGGCGGGCCGTGGGCAAGAAAAGTGAAGGAGAGCAAGTGCAAGAGAGACAGAGAGACAGAGAGATAGAGAAAGTGGAATCTTACCTTTGACATTACCGATGCCGCCTCCTGCTTCAGATACGCCTCGCGTGCCGCCTCATACATGGACACAAACTTATCGCGCTGCACCTTGAACTGTGCAAAGAGCTCATCATCCTTGTTACCCTTCAGCCGATTCTCAATGTCCAGCTTCTCATCGTGCACGGCACGTATTTCATCGCTGACCCACGGCTTGTCGATGGGATACTGATTGATCAGATTCTTAAGCGTCTTGATGGTGCTCTTACCCTTGATCGCCTGCTTGACCAGCTTGGGATTTGGCTTCTTAATCTTGCCATTCATGTGCACCATGTTGAACGGGCCGCCAGGACCCAGTGGCAGGCCACGCGGTGGCATACGTGGTCCCATCATGTGTGGCCCCATTAGCGGGGGCGGCAGTGGCGGACCACCGCGTCCATTGCGACGCATAAATGGCGGTGGAGGCGGCGGCGGTCCGCCCATTGGTGGCATAGGGCAGCGCATGGGTGGCATGGGTGCTGGAAACGGTAACGGCGGGAATGGTGGCACTGGTCCGCCTGGACCAACGCGTGGACCCATTGGTCCACCTGGTCCCGGACCCATGGGGCCCATCATGTGACGCACACCGCCACCGGCACCGCCAGGGCCACGCGGTGCCGGACCGCCGCCCATGTTGCCGCGATTGAAACCGTTACGCTGTGGTCCATTGAAACGATTGCTGTTGGGCGGATGAAAGCGCTGCTTGGGATGCGGCAGCCAACCGTTGTCGCCACCATGCATAGGCGGTCCAAACTGGGAATTGTGAAGTTGCTGCTGTTGCATTTGCTGCTGCTGCTGTTGGTGTTGTTGTTGTTGATACTGCTGCTGCTGCTGTTGCTGCTGTTTGTTGTTGCCCTTCAAATGTTTACCCTTTAGTCCCTTCTTTTTGCCACCATCTGTTGATGCCCCGGGGCCTGCTGGCGCATTGCCGGTCGTCATGTTCGGCCCCGGCTTGTTAAGTGGCGGCAGCGGCGCGGGGCTATTGAAGTCAATGTAGAGTGGATCACTGGGCATCTGGCAGGATGAGTACATCATTTGATTCTGCGATTGCGTTTGCGATTGCGACTGCAACTGCGACTGTCCCTGTAATTGGGGCCGGAATGGCTTGCGGTACGGTGCGATTGCGGCACGCACGTTCGAGCGCTGTTGCTGCTGTTGTTGCTGCATTGTGCGGTTCTGCTGAAAACGGTTCTGCTTCGATACCATCTATGCGTGCAATTTGGGGGAACTTTTCCCACTACACAGTTCCTTCTGACAGGTTGTCAGTAGCGAAAAATCTAATTTCTATCACACGCTTAAATTGTTACTAGTTAATAAATAGAGTTGAGTCTAGGGTTGTTGCGCTAATGCCAATCGGTATATCGACGAAGTATCGATGCGGGCATCGATAACTAAGCTGCACTTTGAAATACTATTTATTTAAACTATATACAATAAGCTATTATTAAGTAATTATTATTTAATTTAGTTATGTGAAATTATTCTAAATGCCTTAACAATAACCATTAATAGTATTAACTTTAAAAGCTCTGCCAAAAAAGCTTTTGTAACGTATAAAAGTGTGTACGCTTTTTGAATAAATTTGCAATTGTTGCGCACATAACTCGCCATGGCTCACTTAGCTGCCAAAATTTATAATAATATTTTTACTCAAGGCATTTTAATTAATTGCTAAACATTTCAAGTACTTTTCGCCATTGTTATTACTTGCATATTAGCAAATCGAACTGGTGTGTACACACTGTTTTCTGCGCACGCTCAAATCAGCTGTTGTGCTGTGCTTGCAGCTCTCTGCGGTCTGTTGTGGGCGTTGCAACTGGAGCTTAATCTTTACCTGCATCTATTTATAAATCGGAGCCAGAGCGAGGAACAACATAAGCGGAGCGCACAGCAATCCACAGCGACGGCTGCAAAGTCGCTCGTCATAAGTGACACCAACAACAACAACAGCAGCACAGAAGAAAAAACGCCAACAACAACAAGCGTTGCAACAAGTGCAGCAAGTGCAGCAACGCAAAAAGCGAAAAAAACAAGAAAACATTGAAAAAAACAATAACAAGTGCGGGCGATCAGTCATGTTTCCGTATCTAAAGAGTCAACGCGTCAATTTGCAACTGCTGCAGGAGTCAGCATGTCGCCAGCTAGTGCAACAACTGGAGTCAATCAAAGGCTCCAAGATCATTGTGCTAGACGAGGCAATGATCGGACCGTTGGGTCTGGTGGTTAAGCCGAAGGTGTTTATCGATCGTGGCATCAAGCTGCTCGCCCTGAAGCCGGAGACCCGTTACGCCCGTGAGATGCAGAATGTCATCTACATTATGCGTCCTCAAGTGGCGCTAATGGATCAATTGGTCAACCAGGTGAAGAACAATGGGCAGCAGGGAGGCAGGCAGTACCATATCTTCTTTGTGCCGCGTCGCTCGTGCCTGTGCATCAAGCAGCTAGAGGACAAGGAAGTGGTCTCTGCATTCGGCCGTCTCGAGGAGTTGCCCTGGAACTTTTTGCCCTTGGATGCGGATGTGGTAAGTATGGAATTGCCGAACGCATTTCGCGAGGTCAAGATCGATGGCGACACCACGTCGCTATATCAGGCCGCCATTGGGTTGGTGCAGCTGCAGCGTCTCTACGGACGCATACCGAAAATCTATGGCAAGGGTGTGCACGCCCAGATGGTCTGGGATCATGCCAAGCAGTTGGCCATAGACGAGCGTTCGCTGTACAACGGGGACAAGGGTGCCATCGATCAGCTCATCTTGCTCGATCGCAGCATTGATCTGCTCACTCCGCTGGCCACGCAGCTCACGTACGAGGGTCTCATCGATGAGTTCTATGGCATACGCCAGAATCAATTGACTCTGCCGGCCGAGCATTTTCCATCGTACAATGCGAATGCAGCAGCTGTGGTTGCGGGTGCCAGTGGCAGTGGCAATGGCACTGCCAGCGGCAGTGGTACCCTGACCACGGATGAGCCGCAGCGTCTGCTCAGCGAAGGGGATCGCAAGACGATCATGTTACATTCCGGAGAGCAGCTCTACGCCGAGCTGCGGGACAAGAACTTCAACGAGGTGCGCATGCTGTTGGCCCGCAAGGTGCGTGAGATTCAATTGCAAATGAATGTCAACCGACAGGAGCAAACGGTGCAGGAGATCAAGCACTTTGTGGAGCGTTTGTCGCAGCTAATGGACTACAAGCGTGCCACGTCGGAGCACACGGCCATCGCTGAGTTGATTGCTGAGAAGGTTAATGCATACGCATTCAACGATGATCTCGCCGCCGAGCAGGAGTTCATGATCTGTGCCGATGTGGACAGGCCATGCTCGTACATTGAGGACAAGATAGCACGTCGTGCCGAGCTGCGGGATGTGCTGCGTCTGATGTGTCTGCAGTGTGCCGCCGCCACTGGCTTCAAGGAGCGTGTACTCAACTACTATAAGCGCGAGCTGGCTCAGGTCTATGGGTTGGAAGTATTGCTAACCATTAGCAATCTGGAGAAGGCAGGATTGCTGCACACCCAGACCGAATCGCGTGCATATGCCGTGCTGCGCAAGGTAAGTACGTTGGCTATATGCTCTATGCCCCATGTATCGTTTCCCCTTGCAGACCCTTCACCTGACCGTCGAGGATAGCGTTGAGGTAAATCCGCGTGACATTAGCTATGTGCATAGCTTCTATGCTCCGTTGACGGCTCGCCTGGTGGAGCACTCGCTCAAACCTCTCGGTTGGCAGACTCTAAAGAGTCAGATTAATAATTTGCCTGGCCCAACTTTTGAGGATTTCCAGGTTCAACTTGTTGGCATTGGTGGACGTCATGCCGCTGGCACTGGCACCATCAATGAGGCATCTTTGCTAAACGCTCGTCGTGTGGTCCTTGTCTGTTTTGTCGGTGGTTGCACTTTTGCTGAAATAGCTGCACTACGCTTCTTGGCCGCCCAGGAGGATAACAATGTGCAGTTTGTTATAGCCACCACCAAGATCATCAATAAGAATACATTCCTCGATAGCCTCATTGGCACTTGAAGTCAACGCCTGAGCCGCTGGGAGGCGCATCGTTTGTCTGTCGGTTGCGGTTTGACGCGCGGACGAAACGCCTCGATTCCTTTACGACCAGGACCAAAACTTTATCAAGCCAAGCAGCAGCGCAGCGCTGGACATTGTTCGACGTTGGAGCCGCCGCTTGGACAAATATCTCAAATGTCGGAGAGGCCACAATGTAGCAAAAAGAAGAAGGAGGAGTAAGCAGATTAGATTGGACGACGCATAGATCTATAGACATTGATATACGATATCTAATGTCGGGATATATGCGCCGATTTGTAATAGGGCATACATATACATCTATATAATCCACATATTTGTGTAACTATTTTACATATAAATATATATATATATATATTTTATTGTGTATATCTATCATCTACAATATATATACACTATATATTGTATACTGTTTCTGATTCTGCAGGATCAGATTATATATGAATGTTATTTTTCGATATGATATACACCCCACGATGCTTACACACCTGATTGAATGTTGACTTTACTAAAAACAATATGAAACTTTCAAGCTGATTTGAAAAAATAATAATAATATATATGCATATATATGTAGTTCCATGTATTGATGTAGTTCCAAATGAAAAATAATAATTATGCAACGATCGTGATATGATCTTGCCGGCGTCTGACGCAACTCACTACACGCACAGACACATACAGACAAAGATATCGATATCGATGACTTACGATTACTTTAGTGAAGTTTGGCTTTTTTGCGGTTTTCCGAAGACTTTTCAACTACATATGTTTCCCAACTCTGCCCCCCACCCCACCCCACCCCCTTTATATATCGGGATCTACATATATTGAACGATTTGGATAGAGAAAACGCTGGCCATAACATTCCGTGCTGACTATATACACACACTCTGGTTGGAACTATCTGCTTATAATATACACACACAAGTATACACGAGTATATATATATCTATATATATATATATACATATATATTGCAGTTTATGATGGAAATATTATATTCAAATATTGTTAGCCTGCATATTATATATATGTACGAAAGCAGGCATTCCTTCTCTATGTGTGTACAACATAATCGCATATTATATACATTGCAAAGTTTTATTGAATTAAATATTCCAGAGTTCAAAGAAAAAAAGCAAAAATTCTCTTTTTTTTATACCATTGGTCAAAAAAGGGTATACTAAGTTTGTGCAAATGTACAAGTATGTAACAGGCAGAAGAAGGCGTGGCAGACCCCACAAGGTATATATGTATATTTTTGCTCAGCATCACTAGCCTAGTCCATTGAGCCATGTCCGTCTGTCTGTTCGTATGAACGTCTAGATCTCAGCTATTACAAAAGCTAGAGACACCAAATTTCACATGAAGGTTTCTGTATACCATAGGTAGACCGAGTTGATTTTCAATTTTCGATGCCACGCCCACCGCCCACGCAAATCGATAATTTACGATCGAAAGAAGAAGTATTAAAGTTACAGCATTCTAATTTGGTATAAACATAGATAATTTCAATATAAATCTATTCCCCAAATTGCAATCCGATCGAACAATAAACATAGAAGTTATCCGTGTTAACGTCTTCCGTAGTTCCACTGTCATTGTCCCGATGCTTCGTTTCAGCCGTAGCGTGTGTAAAGCTGACTGCTACGACATTTTCATATGTAGATGGCGCTATTCAAAGATACATAGATCCGATTTGCACAATAGGTGGCAGATGAACTTGTGCAGTGTTTTTTGATGGAAATAAAAGTGCGAATTCTTTCGAATTTGGGCGAAGGGTATATTACAGTCGACTGTAGTTTTCCTTACTTGTGTTTTCTCGGATTGCAGATCTGTACGGATAGAAGGAAGCAGCAATTCAAAACGCATATACATAGTCTGTGTATGTACATATGTATTTGTATTTTTTTTTTTAATTGTTTTCTTTATTTTTAATTTAGGTTTTTATTTTATTGACGTGTATCAATTTTAATTGTTATTCGTTTTGTCCACTTCAAAAATACAATTTATTAATAATAATAATAATTAAAAAAAAAAAACAATTTTATAAACATAAAAAATATTACATATGTATGTTCTGTGGGTGTGTGTGTGTGTGTGTGTTGAGTTCCCCGCTATCTCGCTCGCTCTCTCACTCACTCGCTCGCCACATGTTTTATCTTTGCGATTGTTCCGATAAAAGTAAACCTTATACCCACGCAAAAGCATTAACTTCTCATCATCATCATCATATATCATATATCAAATATCGAATTATATCATACTATATAGTGGAACCCCAGTGTCAGTTTTGCACACATACATATCTAACCCATTATCCTCGCTCTCTCTCTCTCTCGCTCGCACTCTCGTCTTTATCGTTTGATAAAATTATTCATTAATTGCTAACGGAAAAATTGTTTTGTTTTTTGTTTGTTTTTTTTTTTTTACTTTTCTTTTGTTATCATTTTGTTTACTAAAAATTTTATTGCTACAAATGTTAAATTTTTTATATCTTAAGATCGGGGATTGTGATCGGTGATCATGTGTGTGTGTGTGTTAGTGTGTGTGTGTGTGTGTTGGTGTGGGTGTGTATATTTATTTAAATGTATACGACAACAAAAAAGAACTTCTCACAATAAACAAAAATTGTAATTAATTAAACATTCATATGCATTTAATTTTCTATACAATTTTTATTGTTTTTGACTAAGCATTTTGCAATTTGCATTAATTAAGTCTATAATAGGCTTACTTGTAGTTATTTGTTTATTATAAATTTTTTGTTTTTCTTTATTTTTTTTTTACTTTTATATCATATCATCCATGCTATCGTTCTCATCCCAATTATAGCAAGTCAGAAGAAGAAGAAGGAAAACCTAAAAAAAAATTGTAAACAGTTTCGAATTTTCGAATGGCGCCAGGCAAATTTTTCTCTTCTATATTTTCTTTATTTCTCTTTCGGTTTTTGGTCCTCTGGCATGTTAAGGATTTTGCGAATTTGCTTGTGAATATATAGAAAGATATATTCTTCTTATTTTAGCTGCATTGTGGAAGCAGTCGGGGACGTCATTGGCGATGGATGACGACTTCTATGCTCGATGGATCTTCCTCGATCTCTTGTTTATCTCCTTCTTCTGCTGTTGTTGTAGTTGTTGTTGTTGTTCTCGCGAGCATTTTACAATTTTCGACAAAACACATATATCTGTTGCAAATTCACGACATTTTTTTCGGATAACAAAGAGGTTTCAATTTTTAAAACAAACTATTATGTAATATAATATCAAAAATGTTTCTTCAAATAAAACATAAACGACGTTTCTCTCGCATACATATATATAATTTTTTCTGTTTCTGTTTTTTGTTTTTGGTATATATGTATATGTATGTGTTGTATATGATTTGCTTGTTGTTGTTGCTTCTCTGGTTTGCTGTTGTTCGTTATTATTTTTTTCTTTTGTTTTATGTATGACAATTAAAGGCTTAGTTTAAAATTATGTATCCTGTGTGGGTGTGTGTGTGTGTGTGTGTGTTCTTTTACATAGTATACACATATGTATCTGTTATCTATATATAGATCTGTATATATGCATTCATATAGCATATATATATTACATTATCATCTGGCTTGGGTTTATCATATTATTTATTGCGTTTAATTTATCATACTCTTCTTTTGTTGTTGTTGTTGTTTTCTTTACTCGAATCGAATCGATTTCTTGTTTTGAATACAAAAATTATTGCAGCGACGTTTTTTTTTGTTACGATTATATAAAATACTTGTGTATGTGTACGTGTGTGTGTGTGTGTCGCGAATGTTTTATAAATTTTCTCGATTTGTTCTTATTTATTTATTAATGCTGCGACGACAATTGCTTCTGTATTGTATAGTTGTATTTATATTTTTATTATTATTGTTATTTTTGTTTTTGTTTTTGTTTATTGTTATTTTATTGATGTCATTTAATATTATTATTGAAATTTCTTTTTTGTTATAGTTGCTTGTGTCGGGCTCTATTTTTTGTTGTTGTTGTTGCTGTTGCAGTTGTTGTTGATGTTGTGTTTGTTTTAAAATTTCCATTAAAATTATAATAGTTTATATTACTATATGGTTGTTGTTGTTGGAGTTGTTTCTGTTGTTGTTGCTGCTGTTGTTGTTGTTGTTGTCTATGCTATAGCGAACCAGCCGGAAAACTTGTTGAACTATTGCTATGCGCTAAACTAATCATGGAACCAGACAAACTGCCCTCCTCATCCGGATAGGCCTCGCGTGATACCTCAGCTAGCGATAAGGTGCTGAATAAAGAACAAAAATAATATATATGAGTATATCTATATATAGAACCTTGATCTTGTTGGACTACTTACCTGAAACCTAAAGCTATTGATTCATTATCAAAAGCTTCCAATTCTTTAGAGTGCTTCTCATGTTTGATGCGCAAGCGCTCGGCACGTTCTAAATTGAATTGCTGCAATTCGTTATCCATCTGCAGGAAGGATGAGAAGAGAGATGAGAGTCTCAGAGAGAGAGAAGGAGAGAGTCTGCCTACCTTATTCTCCAATAGGCCACGCCGCACACTAACACGATTCTCGAGCTCACGTCGCTCACGATCGCGCTGCTCCTGCGCCTGCTTCTTGTTCTTGTTCTGATAGGCTGTGAGCATATCCAGTTCGTATTCCAATTTCTCATTGGTACGTTGGCACTCGATCACTTGACTCTCGTCCAGTTTATAACTTTGACTTTGGAACATGTCGGCAATGCTTTGTTCATACTGTTACGAGAGGGAAACATAAGAGGATTAGCTAGTAGTAGTTTAGATTGAATATGGAAAAGATGATGCCCACCTGTTCGCCCAACAGCGTCAGCTTGCGATGCTTCTCCTCCTTGAGCTGCTTGATCACCTCCTTCTGTTGCTCTTTTGGTGTCGTCTGCAGCACTTGCGCCTTGTAGCGTTTATATTGTTTTGTTTGCGTTTTGCAAGTTTCGCGAAACTGTTTACGTATCTGCAGCTCCTTTTGCTGTGGAAAATTACGAGGGGAAAAGAAAGTTAATTTGGATTCGCAGTTAGTCAAAGCGAGGACTTACCTTAAGGCTCTTGGGCTGTTGTCTTAGTTCGAGCGCATGCTTGCGCAGCAGATCCTTCTTGATGCGATCCATGTAGTCTTTTTGATTGTGCAACTCTGTGTCGTGTTGCTTGTTTATCTGCCCAGAGAGAGAGAGGAGGTTAATGAAGTTATAGATAAGACTAGGAGAAGATTCTGCCACGCACCTGTTCCTCGCGCAACTGATGCACGCTCTTCTGCTGGCGATATTCCAGCTCCTGTGTCTTTTCATGATGTTTCAACAACATGCCATGTGCTTGTTCCAGTTGATGCTGCTTCTTGCTAAGCTCCTGTTGAAAAATTAATGGATATAGATTGGGAATTAAAGTGGAAGAACGGGGGAGGGGGGCGGAGTTCACTTACATCGCGCAACAACTGATCCTCCAGCTCGTGCAGCATTATCATGCGTCTTCGCTTAAATTTACGCAACTCCAGTTCGATATATTGCTTTTGGGCCTGCAGCATACGTTGCTCCTCCTGTGCCTCGTGCTGCTTTAGATTATCCTTTTGCGATTGCAAGGTTAAATCACGTTGACGCTTTGGCGTTGACTCATCCATTGAGAGTTCACGTTTCCAGCGCTCCTTGTTCGCTTTGTATTCCTTTTTGCGATTCAAATCGAACACCTTGCGATCTCCCTCCTGTTTCAATGTAATCTCTTTATGTAGTTTCTTCTCGGCCGTTGTCGTCTGCTTCGAGCGTCGCTCCAAGTCTTGTTGATGCTTGGCCTTGGAAGAACAACAAGCAAAGATTAGTTAGTTGGCGGAACTATTTGACATTGCACATGTATGTAACTCACCTCAAGGCGTTCCAGTTCTCTGGTAAAGTTATGCAAAAGACTATCGTACTCTTTGTCCAGCGCCGTCTTGTGCGTATCCATTTCCACTTTGCACTTCTCCTCGAGCTTCAGCAGCGTCGCCTGATGTTCTCGTCGCATACGCTTGTACCCGGACATTTGTTCGTGCATCTCCTCCTGCATTTTCGTATGGGGGAAAAAAATGTGCAGGCAACACAAATAATGATCATATTGTATGATGAACATGTGAATATAATACAAAAAACCAAAGCCTAATTTAGAACTACATGTCCGTGTCTCTCTATTATGTATATGTGTATTTGTGCAATATCAAACAGCAACAACAAGAACAAGAACAAGAACAAAAACGGGAAATATTACTTACAAAATACGTGTTGGGCCACCAATCGTCGGCCCTAACCTCACAAGGAGTAAAATTAAAGCAGGAATAAACCATACTCGCTTGCAACTTATAATGAATTTGTACTAAATTTGGCTCTTATTGTTGGAATAAACAATAACTTATAAAGAAACGTAAAATAATAACTAACAAGAACAGTTAACAATAATTAACAATTAACTTTAGCCATTTGCAATTAGCAGCAGCTTCACATAGTAAAACAAAAGACAAAATGCCGGCCTTTCTTCGCTCGCTCTATCGTTTGTCAAATGGATGTCAAGCAATCTCAGAGAGCGAGAGAGAGCCTAAGCTGCTGAGTGCAATTTGAGCGAGTGCAAATGTAGTGCGAGAGAGTGTCGAGTGGGAGAGAAAGCAAAGTGCTAAAACGGTTTACAGGCAGAGCATAAGAGAACAACAACAACGATTTCAAGTGTGTGCACAGTATGAAAAGGTGAAATTAACTACATGTGTGTGTGTGTGTGTGTGTCTGTGTGCGTGCGTGCCAGTGTGCTTGTATTTGTGTAATGCACTTACGGCATTATTTTTTTTTAAATTCTTAAACAATTCATTTGTTTTCTTCATCTTCTACATTTTTATTGTCATGGACTCAACACGCACATCACCACCTCACACACACTCTCTCTGGCACACACATTGATAATACTTATATTGCACATTAGTTAAAAAATGTTGTTTTTGCTTTGCTTTTCAAGAGATCACACAGGGACATTGATTATCGCTCGGCATCGGCATTGGCATTGGCATTGCCGCCTTGCCACTATGCTTGCCCTTCTTGCGGCAGAAGCTGTCCTCATGGCCAACGCAGTCATCGGTATCGGCTGGCTGATCGGAGCAGCAGCAGCAGAAGAGACAACAGCAGCAGCCCCCGTTGTTGCTGCCGTTGCCGTTGCTGTTGCCACTGCCGCATAGTTGGGAATAGAAGTTATAGCGCGCCTATTGGTTATGCGGGAGGAGAGTAGAAAACAATAAACAACAACAAAGATTGCATGTAGTAAGTAGAGCAAAAGATTTTTTGTTTGGGATAGTGAAAGAGAGAGAGAGGAAGTTTTGAAAGAGCGAACGAGCGAGCGGCGGGCAACGGGAAATGGCAACTGCTTTGATGTAGGAGGGGAGGGGGGCGAGAGGAAAAAGTTGCTGACAGGACACAGACACATAAAAATACAAAGAAAGCAAAAGTCGAGAGAGCGAGCGGGCGGGCGAGCGAGCGAGAGAGAGTGAGTGAGAGCACGCAATGCAAGGTAAATTTTTTGCACACTTATCGATATACCTTGCCATTGCAATCGATCCCCCCCGAAATTTATATCGATGCTGCTAATGAGTAATGAGTCTACGGCTACAGTAGCTAGTGAATGAATTAATTGTCCTTGTTTGTTGTTCTTGTTGTTGTTGTGCACATGTGAGTGTGTGTGTGTGTGTGTGTATGTACGTGTATAGAAGAAATGCATGTATGTGTGTGTGTGTGTGACGCACCTGCATGTGCTCCTTCTGCTGTTTGGTCACAATGCTGGTCGTTCGAATGGTGGCAAAATTATTCGGCCCATGATCGTTGACCGCATTCGAGATGGCCTGCTGCGACGATGCCGATGTGGCAGCATAGACAGCCGCCTGGGCAGCCGGTGTGGATAGATAACGCGGACCCAGACCGGGTAAGCGATGATCTCCGCCAGCCGGTGAGCCGCCAGTGCTGCTACCGCCACCGCCGCCAGCACAACCAACCACATGGCCAGTGCCCATGCCACCCATGCCACCAACGCCCAGATGTGGCATCACCGATAGCGGCGGCGCTGGCGCCGGTGCCGGCACAACCGATGCCGAATTCGTTGGTGTCACATTGTTGTTCATGCTGTGCATTATGTTCGGCAACGGTGGCAGATTGCGATGGCGCGACGAGTTGCGCGACACGGCGCCGCCGCCGCCGCCGCCACCGGATGCGCCCTGGTTGTGTTGCTGCTGCTGCTGTTGCTGAGCATTCGCTGCGGCCCAATTGCCCAGATGTTGTTGCTGCTGCAGCTCGCGCTGATGATGCATGGCAGCGGCCACAGCGGCTGCCTGCTGATGATGATGCGCTCCGATATGATGGTGATTCTGCGCAGCAGCCGGTATGGAATTTGACGATGAGCTCTGTTGTGGGAGAAGCAGGAGAATAAAGAAAGGTAGATATGCAAATGCAGCATTACACGAAAGATTCTTTCCCCTAGCTCACCTGACTACTGGCCGCCGATACACCCACGGAGTGTATGGAGTGTTCGGAAGTAATACTATTGCTCTTGCTGCTATCGCCGCCCGCATGATCGTCTTGCTGATCGTCTGTGTCGCCGACAGCGCTTTCCGTTTCGCACGTGTCCACCATGAGTATCTTCTTCATTTTGCGATAATTGAGGTTATCCAGTTCACGTACCGCCGACTTGGTGCGTGCGATAAGCTCCAGCAGCACCGTCTCCGAGCGCGGACGTGTCACATAGGCGTGCTGCAGCAACTTGGCCGATGAGGGTCGCTCCGCAGGCATCTTCTTGAGGCAGAGGTCCACAAAGTTGTAGAATGTGTCGGACCAGTCGTTCTTCTGCGGAAGAGAGAGAGAGAGAGAGAAAAATGTGATCAATGGGTAGAGGATTAGAATTAGAATTAGGTATAGCTACCGGCAACGTGGGCGACTCGTTCTGTGCAATGTGATACAGTGCGGACATGGCATTCATATTGAAGTATGGGGGTTTACGCTCGGCCAGTTCAATGCAAGTGATGCCCAGCGACCAGACATCCACCTTGCCATCATATTGGCCCTCGTCCATGGCCAAAATCACTTCGGGCGCCATCCAATAGGGTGTGCCCACAAAGCTATTCGCTGGACATTTGATGGCTGCACTACCGAAATCGGCCAATTTGACAACACCATTATCCGTTAGCAATATATTGCCAGCCTTGATGTCACGATGAATCCGTCCCAGTAAATGCAAATAGCTGAGACCGCTCAGTACGCCCAGGCAGATGGCAGCGATTTCATCCTCATGCAGTGGCTTCTTGTGCACCTCAATGATGTCCGAGGCGGAGCCCACACAGTACTCCATGACCAGCCATGCTGTGGATTCACGCAGGTAGCAGCCTTTGTATTCAATCGTATTCGGATGATTCAATTGACGTAAAAACCTGCCGCAAGGGAAACAAAACAAGCAATTGATAAGGAGGAAAGAAGGACATGGCTTATATGACACTTGCTTACCGTATTTCCTTGAGTATATCCTGCCATTTCTCTTGGCTCTGCTTGCCTGTGTACGACATCTTTTTGATGGCCACAATCTCCTTGTTGAGATTGCAGCGGGCATAGTAGACGGCACCGAATGAGCCATGGCCAATTTCGCGTAGATCCTCGAAGATTTTCTCCGGATCATGTTTGTTAAATAGATCGGCTATTTCCGGATCTTTGAGACTACCAGGACGTGCCGATGGCATCTCTGTTATTCATGTTATGCCACACTATCTAATCGCTCGCTTGCTCTCCTGCTTTCGCTCTCTTGCTTATGCTCTCCCTCTCTCTCTCTCTCTCTATCTGTCGCTGACAACTGTTTGAGCCTTGGGAATTGCTGTTGTTGTTCTTGTTGTCGTTCTGTTTCTCTTTCTCTCTCTCTCTCTCTCTTGTCACGCCTCCTCCACCTACGGCTGCACTCTGCAAATTAAAATGTTTTATATATGAAGTATGCATTGTGTTTTTTTTAAATAAATAATAGTTAAATTTCTTCAAATCACAAATCGATCAACAGTGATTCACACTCGCACTCGCTCGCACCTCGCACTCGTTTGCTCGTTTAGCGCCAGTCTAAACACACACGCACACACGCACATAGAGACACTCTCGCGCACACACACACGCACGCACATTCATATCTCATTGAGTATTCCGCACGAGCCGAAGCCGCTTATCAAAAATATGTGTGTTATTTTTATTGTTCTTCTTCGTTGCGCTCTTTTGGCACTATTTTCACCAAATCCGCCATTCGGTGTGAGAGCGGCACATAACGGTGCATCATCTAGTGAGGCTACGCACATTTGAATGCCAAAGAGAGCCATCGTGTTGTTGTTGTTGCTGTTGTCTTCGCATGACTCTACACAACACACACACGCGAGACTCAAATCTGGCAATCTTTAGTTGGTGAGAGAGGGAGAGGAGGAAGAGAGCTTCGAATTATATCTGTGCTTTTGTTTTGTTAAGCGGCGGCGGCGGCCGCAGAAGATGTTGTGGAGATCCAACGCACACACGTGTGTACATATGCACATGCATACACACGCACACCACACACACACACACACACACACACACACACACGCATGCTGCGTAATTCATAATGGACATGGAATTAATAGCGGTACTTATTTATTGTCCAGCTGCCGCATGCAGACAACAAAAAATAAAAAAAGGGTTGCAGCACTTTGCGGTTTTTTTTTTGCTTCTATTTTGTTTTTTTTTTGTTGCTAATCGCGTTGAATTTGTTTAGTTAACTTTAAGCGCAGCTCTTCGCAAGCATTGTGCTAATTTTTTTCAAACTATGTATTTGATTTGTTTGGAATTCTTTTTTGTTTAAAAGCGAAACAGCTACACGCCTATTTTTCATACACACACACACACACACAAAGGCAGCCATGTCTCGTTCGCACAAACAGCCTCGTATAAATGTGTGCGTGTGCTTATATGTGAGCGGTGTGCGTGCATGTGTGTGAGTTCGGTGTCGGTTGTTGTTTTGCATTTCGGCCCCGTCTTTTTTGTCTCTTCACTTTTCGCTATGCCTTTTAAGCTTAGGAAGCAGCAGGCAGAGCAAACAATTTAGCTATGTGTACCGTTGCTTTTTAATTTAATTTGACAGCCTCTTGTCTCTCAATGCGCCTGTGTGTGTTAATTTTCGTTAATTCATTTAATTTAATATTGTTTATTTGCTTCGATTTTTGTTTTTTTTATTGTATTTTTGGGTGCGGACAAACACATACAAAAAGCAAATCGCACGACGCTGCGACGTCGTCGTCGTCATCGACAGCGACATCGCAGTTGACAGCAGCCGCTGTTTTTGTTGTTGCCACACGACGGCAAGTTGCTTGCAATTTTAGTTGAGACCCGTCGAGAAGCGATTTGACATTCTTTTCCTTATTTTTTGCTCTCTGTTTTTTTTTTTATGTAATATGGGACCACTTGAGTCTTGAGGCAATTTTTTACAATCATAAATTGTTTTGCCTGCACATTGCACACACACCAACACACAGGCACGCACACCGATAGCAGTTATATGCATGTATGTGAACAACTATGGTGCGTGCTCTTTCTTGCTATACGGCTGCGGCGCACTCATACTCACACCCGCACGCTCCAGACACACACGCACACACGAACACAAACTTATATGCACTAATACATTTGCTGCTCTCGGAGCAGTGGCAAAATGCATGTAAAAAAATGAGATAAAACTTCGGAAAATATGGGTTTCCTTACATTTGCGCCGCTTACTTTTGCAATTAAACACTTCTCGCTAATTTATCACCAAGGCTGCGGCATTTTTTTTTTGCATGCGTCGTTTTTCTTTCACGTCAGATCCGCCTCTGCTGCTGCGTTGCCGTTGTTGCTGCTACTGACTAGTGCTGTGCCTGCCTGCTGGTATTGTTTGCTTTGCTATGTTTCGCCTTGCACTGCACACGCGTTGCGTTTTACATATTTACACTTGCAATGCATTCCGATTAAAGTGCGAGCGAAATTTAATCAGTTACATTGGCTTTGGTCTTAGCATTTAGTTTTCCAATTTTCCTTCAATTAATTTGTATGAGTTACGTATATATATATATATACATATATATATATATATCTATATATGTATTTCATTTGAGTGTTGGATAGTTTCGTTTTTGCAAGAATATATAGGTTGGCAGCACGAAATACTAAAAAATACTGTAAACGCAGTGTGACCATATGCAATATCAGCAGTTAACATCTGTAAAGTGTCGTCTAACAGTCGTTTTACAATGCGTGCTGCCAACTTTTGAGAACCAAAAAAAAGCTGTTTTTAACGGGAAGAAATGCCAAAAACGAATTTTTAATTTCCACTTATTTTAAAGTTGCAGCTGTTTTGTTCGACCGATCGCTTATTGTTTTTCTTTTATAAATAATTGTAAACTTTCTATTAAATTTATTTTTGAAAGTTATCGCAAAATTCAGTTAGGCTTATCGATCTTTCAGATCTCCGCTAACCTCAGAGTCTGCTAAATGTAATGTGTGTACACATGGGGAGAGAGAGAGAGCGAGAGAGCTTTGTGGTCCAACGGCAGATTCAATATAAGTAAATCGGACACACACACAAAGGCGTCGGCAGGATCGTTTTGCGGGGGCGTATGCAAAAGTTCTTAAGAATTTAGATCAAACACAAGATTATATTATTTAACGGTATTCTTCGATTCCATAAATTTTGTAAATTTTCAAAACGTGTGGCTTTACGGCCCCTTACCTCTGCGTTATCTACGCCCATGCGAGCCACACTAATCCCGCATGGGGGAGAATATTGCGCTCACTCACGCACACACGCTCGCGAGAGAATGTTGACTTCGAGCGCCACAGACCGAAGTGATGGCGAGATGGCGGAGAGAGCAACAGCAACAACAACAACAGCAACAGCGCAACAGAAAGCGAAGAAGCAGACAAAGATAGGCACGTAGCCGAACAACAAAAGCGTCGTTGACGTCGGCGCAAGGTAGATTGTGGCCCCCAATCGCTTTTCGTTTTTTTTCTGTTTCTCAGTATTTAAAGAACAGTCGGGCAAGCAAGTTAAACGCGCTGCGAGCGAGCGAGCGTCAGCCAAAGCGAAAAAGGCAAAGTTTAAAGTAAATAGCGGGCAATACACTCATACACAAGCATACATATACATATGTATGTGTGTGCATACATATATTAATAGGAAGCTTATGAATCGTTCAGTTGTCAAAAATCGGTGTAAATCAGCAGCTAAATTGCATTTGTCATCAGGCTTCGTGTTTGCTGTTGTTTTTTTCTGTGTGTGTGTGTGTGAGCCAATTGTTGCTGCTTGTGTTTGTTGGTGTTGGTGGCTAGTTGTTTGTTGCTACGTGCGAAGAAATGCAAAAGCAAACAAGCGAAATATGCACGAACGTAATAATAACAATTAATCAGGAACATATTTCTCGAGCATACTTTTTATATGCGTGTACAATCGAAAACAGCTATAAATACATACATATGTGTGCGTGCGTGTATGTGTGTGTGCGATTCTTCCAAGACGTTAAAGCTTTAGCGCTGCCTGCCCTAAATAAAATAATATGCGTACAAACGAGCGCATTCCTATTAACATACATACACACAAACATGTACATAAATCTCCTACATTTATTTGTTGTGTAGTTAGAGACGCGCGCGCGCACGCCAACTGACGATCGTGCTTTGAAATTCAAATACAGTAGCTGCACACTGTCCACTGTGGGACCCATTGGTGGGTCCATGGGGAAGCCAATTTATTGCCTCATTGTGCTGCGATTTGATGGCAATCAAAATGCAACGCAAAGCAAATGTACAATTAATAAAACGCCCCCTCTCTCCCTCTAGCAACAGCTGCGCTCACCCCTAGATGGCGCTGCAGCCTATGCTCACTTGTTTTGATTGTTGTTGTTGCTGGCTGCTGCATTGTTACAGCTTCACAAAAGAGAGTTGGCAGCTTTATTGAGTAGCAGAAAAAAAATATACATTAATATTTTTGTATTGTTTATTGCATTCAATTATCTCGCATGGCATGGCATAAAAATAACTTGCGGTTACCCGCAGCTGGTGACAAATCATTTAAATTGCCTGCATTTACATACATATTCCAATTGCCTTGCAATAAGCAAAAGGGTTGCATTTTTGGTATTTTTTAGGACTTCATGGCCGAGTATTTAAATTTGAACTCCTTGATATCGATAACAAAGCTGCAATGCATTCGAATTGCATATGAGATGAACTTCGTTTCGAATAGTTGACGTTTTCAACCAGTTATTGCGTTCGATATCCGTTTGTTTGGCATTTGTAAACAATATTATTATTATGTGTCTATATGTGTGCGTGTATGTTTGTATAGCTGTTTATATATTGGCATATTAGTTGCAACAATTCGTTTACCATAAATGGTGTATCGCATCCCACACGCAATGCCGCTTCGAACTTTGTTGTTATTGTAACGAATTTTTAGTAGTTTTTTTTCGAGCATTTTTGTGTTGTTGCAGAATTCAAACGCTAACTAACGCCTTAAGTGGCTTAATTCATTCACAATAGCCATGTGCATGTGCCGCATGCCGATCGATATCCGATCAAATAATGATCGACATGTGCACATGCCTATAAATAGCTACACTGAGAGTAAACTTTATGGAAAATATGCACAATTATCATTTATTGTTAATGAATTCGCTCAGTGTAGCGCACGATCGACAGTTTTGCTGCGTTCGCATATTACAAACATTTGTCTACATTTTCAAGTATTTCTCTTTGGCAAGGTGCTTCAAACACCTTGGCGCCAGTTTGCTTTGATGTCCGACACTCGCAGACACCCACACACACACACACGCACGCACACATCGACACGCACGCACACCCACTCCCACCTGTCTGGGGCAGAGGCGGAACTGGCCGTTTCAATGTCGATTTCTACCATTTGGATTTATCTTTGCCATTTCACTTTTACCGTTAATCACGGCCAATTACGCGTATTAGCAAAGGGTGCGGAAAAGAGGGTGGGGGTGGGGGTGGGGCTAGAGAATGTGTAAAAGTGAAACCCTGCAACAAGGGGCGCAATGTATGGCAAAAAGACACGAAACGATTGTAAACAGTGCGTCATCAGTTGCTCGGCTATGTCTGGCCCGGCAACAACAACAACAAGAATAACAGTGGCATAGAAATGTCTCGCAATGACCTCACAGTGTGCGTCATCATTAATGAAACAGCCGAACGAAAGAACGAAAGAAAAACGCAAAAGGCAAATTGAAAACGAATAATTAACAAAGACGACTGCTCCGATTCGAGTTGAAATTGAAGCAATTTACAGTCTACACTGTCTCTCCACAGTCTCCACAATCTTCACTCTACACGCGGAGAGTCTTGCGAAAGCGAGTGGCTTCATTCAAATGGGATAAATGCTTCTGTTTCTACAGGTGGCAGCGTGTCTTGCTTTATCTGCGACCTGAATCAACAGCGAGATATCACACAGACACATAGACAACTAGACACCCACACACACACACACACACACACATACACACTTAGACAAACATGCTTGAAACTTGTTTATATTTTGACAACGTTTGATTAAGTTTAACAATTTTGTAATTGTTTATTGCAGAACTTATTGAATTGGCTTGCCAGAGAGGAATACCCTATAAACACTCACACACACACACACAATCACCCACCCACCGACACACACACACACAGATACACTCACATTGAGGAGCAGCTCAAGAAGTTACTAAAATGCCCGTCTTCCACACAAAAACCATCGAGAGCATATTAGATCCTGTTGCCCATCAGGTAAGAGCGAGATAACTATATAGCGAATAAGAGAAAGAGACAGGGAGAAAGTTCTATAAGGAACTAGTTCAAAAAAGTTTTGATTCATATATTTTCTAATAGCTGTAACCACTGTGCACATTGGCGCCCAAAAAGGTAACCAATCCCTGCAGGGATTTCTAGCTATGGTTGAGTAATCCCTAGAGCATCATAAATCTTACCAAATTTCGCCTAGCGTAGCCTATCGACCCACGTAAAGTTAGAAAAAGTAATTAAATAGACAAAGTACTTTGTATTTTTTTGTTGGTATTTTTAGTATATTTCGTACCTGAAAACAATGAAAATAATACTATTAAAAGTTTTGATGAAACTCTTGCCAGCTGTGTAACATGTGTAGCGCTATACCTTATACGTAACATATATATATATTTTGGTCGTGATATCTATATATACATATATATATATATATATATATATATACTACATTTAGCATCCAATCTCAATTTATGAGCAGCAAAAGCAACAAGAAATACGTTAAGATGCGTCGCTGTTACTTAACAAATCGTAGGGTCTAAAAATAAATGAGGTGGAAAATAATAAAAAAAAATAAATAATAATATTAAGAACCGCAGATGATGAAGAAGAAGCTGGCTGATATAAGATCAACCTGAACCTGAGGACAAACAGAAATTTGAAATAAGTAAAAACAACAAACGCAAACAAAAGATGCGCGCAAAATATAGCAAGCATTTTGATACACTTGCAGAAAGAATTCAGTTTAAAGATATACGATAGTAAAATGTAAAATACTATCGATAGTTTGTCTTTTATATTCCCTAAATCACTGAAGATTAACAGGAAACAATGTTATATCCAGTTCAACTATGCCTGAGATTCTTTACGATAGTTTCGGGCCGTATAACAGATTTATAGTTAACTGGAAAATACTATCGATAGTTTGTCTTTTATGTTGCCTAAATGACTGAAGTTTAATTGGAAACAATGTTATATCCAGTTCGACTATCATCTGAGATTCTTTACGATAGTTTCGGGCCGTATAACAGTTAACTGGAAAATACTATCGATAGTTTGTCTTTTATGTTGCCTAAATGACTGAAGTTTAATTGGAAACAATGTTATATCCAGTTCAACTATGCCTGAGATTCTTTACGATAGTTTCGGGCCGTATAACAGATTTATAGTTAACTGGAAAATACTATCGATAGTTTGTCTTTTATATTGCCTAAATGACTGAAGATTAATAGGAAACAATGTTATATCCAGTTCAACTATGCATGAGATTCTTTACGATAGTTTCGGGCCGTATAACAGATTTATAGTTAACTGGATAATACTATCGATAGTTTGTCTTTTATGTTGCCTAAATGACTGAAGTTTAATTGGAAACAATGTTATATCCAGTTCAACTATGCCTGAGATTCTTTACGATAGTTTCGAGCCGTATAACAGATTTATAGTAAAATGTAAAATACTATCGATAGTTTGTCTTTTATGTTGCCTAAATGACTGAAGTTTAATTGGAAACAATGTTATATCCAGTTCAACTATGCCTGAGATTCTTTACGATAGTTTCGGGCCGTATAACAGATTTATAGTTAACTGGAAAATACTATCGATAGTTTGTCTTTTATGTTGCCTAAATGACTGAAGTTTAATTGGAAACAATGTTATATCCAGTTCAACTATGCCTGAGATTCTTTACGATAGTTTCGGGCCGTATAACAGATTTATAGTTAACTGGAAAATACTATCGATAGTTTGTCTTTTATGTTGCCTAAATGACTGAAGATTAACAGGAAACAATGTTATATCCAGTTCAACTATCATCTGAGATTCTTTACGATAGTTTCAGTCCGTATAACAGATTTATAGTAAAATGTAAAATACTAGCGATAGTTTGTCTTTTATATTGCCTAAATGACTGAAGATTAACAGGAAACAATGTTATATCCAGTTCAACTATGGCCTGAGATTCTTTACGATAGTTTCGGGCCGTATAACAGATTTATAGTTAACTGGAAAATACTATCGATAGTTTGTCTTTTATGTTGCCTAAATGACTGAAGTTTAATTGGAAACAATGTTATATCCAGTTCAACTATGGCCTGAGATTCTTTACGATAGTTTCGGGCCGTATAACAGATTTATAGTTAACTGGAAAATACTATCGATAGTTTGTTTTTTATGTTGCCTAAATGACTGAAGTTTAATTGGAAACAATGTTATATCCAGTTCAACTATGGCCTGAGATTCTTTACGATAGTTTCGGGCCGTATAACAGATTTATAGTAAAATGAAAAATACCATCGATAGTTTGTCTTTTATATTGCCTTAATGACTGAAGATTAATAGGAAACAATGTTATATGCAGTTCAACTATGCCTGAGATTCTTTACGATAGTTTCGGGCCGTATAACAGATTTATAGTTAACTGGAAAATACTATCGATAGTTTGTCTTTTATGTTGCCTAAATAGCTGAAGATTAATAGGAAACAATGTCATATCGCCTGAGACTCTTTACGATAGTTTCAGTCCGTATAATAGATTTATAGTAAAATGTAAAATACTATCGATAGTTTGCCTTTTATATTGCCTAAATAGCTGAAGAATAATGGGAAACAATGTTATATCCAGTTCAACTATGCCTGAGATTCTTTACGATAGTTTCGGGCCGTATAACAGATTTATAGTTAACTGGAAAATACTATCGATAGTTTGTCTTTTATGTTGCCTAAATAGCTGAAGATTAATAGGAAACAATGTCATATCGCCTGAGACTCTTTACGATAGTTTCAGTCCGTATAATAGATTTATAGTAAAATGTAAAATACTATCGATAGTTTGCCTTTTATATTGCCAAAATAGCTGAAGAATAATGGGAAACAATGTTATATCCAGTTCAACTATGCCTGAGACTCTTTACGATAGTTTCAGGTCGTATAACAGATTTATATAGCCAAAATATCTGAATATCATCAAGATACTCTATAATATGTTTGTCAACTATCGCTTGACACTCTTTTCGATAGTTTCAGACCATAAAAACAAGATTAAGTTGTATATAATCCCCCGCCTTTAATGCTTGACAACATTTTAATACCCCCCAGAAAGGGTATTGAAAACGGCGTCTATGAAACAACGAAAGGGAGCGAAAGAGAAGGCCAGAAAGCCAGAGCAGGCGCGTAATTCATGTTCCAAAAATAGCTGCATAAAACGCACAGAAAACAACGAAAAAAATAAATACGAAAATAATGAAAAAACACACACAAAATATACGAGGGAAAGAAAAAAAAAAAAACAAAATGAAAACATTTACGAGGCAAAGCGGCACAAGAAAATGAAATCATTGCGATCGCAAGAGAGAGTGAGAGAAGCCGACAGGCTGATAAGGCGAAAGGGGCACGGCGGGGGTGTCCCAGACAGAAGGTGTAGGTGTAGGTGTAGCTAGGTGATGTTGCGGATGACTGAAGCTGTTAGTTGAGGGAAAACTGTGCCAAAAAGCAAACCCAACGCATTAGTCATCGTTTCCCCCATGGGCCGATGGGGCGGATGAACTAACGAAGCGAACTGCCCAGCGGAAGGGAGGCAGAGGAGGAGCAAGGAGGAAGGGGTTGTTGGGTGAATGGATGGCAAAACGCAAACAAAACGAATTAAAAATGATCATTCAGCACATCAATCAACACATTGGTACACACATACAGACGGATAGAGTGAAATACTGAGATGGGAGGTTAAAATTAGACACGCTGCCAAATTGGTCAACAAATGTCCCAAGCAAGAATCCAATGTTGGAGCAAATGATGCCGTCAGATTCGTCAAACGGAGCGATGGGTGTGGGGGGTGAAAAACCATCAATTTAATTACATAATTAATTCATCAGGAAAAATTGCCTGAACTTAATTTATGTCTGCGGAAAAAGAACAATGCGAATTGCAGAAGGGGAAAGGGGGGAAAGACCAAATCAGTTGGGTGATCTCAGATCCAAGACCAAGACCAAGTCCACGCTGCAATGCCATGTTTCGTTGCCCACGCTCTTCTTCGATCACTGCTTATCGATCTGTTTCGGGCATTTTGTCTTGCTTCCCTTTTGTGGACTTGGTGTGGAACGAACGACTCTGCTCTGCTTATGGACTTGTGGCTCAATGACACTTGCTGCAAAGCTTGGCCTAAGCTGTGAAGAAGTCCATAGAAACGAATGATATAAGCAGGTAACGAAAGCTTAAGTCGTAACTTAAGGGGTGAATACCCTCGTTGGGATTTCCAACCTCACTTTTCATACAAACCTAGTGAAGATTCAAGCGATTTTCCAACGGAATTACATGTTTGTGTTCTGATACCCTCAGTAATCCCAAATTAGATATTAGAATAAAGAAAATTTGAAAAGTTTGGTATTTATTTCATTCGTAGGTTAGGGTTTCCCCTTTATCATTTTCTAGACTAAGCTAAGCTAAGTAGATCACAACTAGAAAGCACCTCAAGAGCTTTCTCAAAACTATTGCTACAGCTGAAAGCTCTAACACAATTCCTGCTACAAGCCTTACTAATCCTGTATGCTTTGATTTCCTACTCCCTTCCCCCGTCGCTTAGGTATCTCGCTTGGTTATCTTACACGAAGAGGCGGAGGATGGCAACGCCATGCCCGATCTCAGCCGTCCGGTGCAGGTGGTCTCGGCGGCGGTGGCGAATCTGGTGAAAGTTGGACGTGAGACAATCAACAGCTCCGATGATAAGATGTTGAGACAGGAGATGCCGTCGGCATTGCATCGCGTGGAGACGGCCTCGCAGTTGCTCGAAGAGGCTTCGGATATGTTGCGCGCAGATCCCTATTCGGGACCGGCGCGCAAGAAGCTGATTGAGGGAAGCCGCGGCATACTGCAGGGCACCTCCTCGCTGCTGCTTTGCTTTGACGAGAGTGAGGTGCGTAAGATCATACAGGAGTGCAAGCGAGTGTTAGACTATTTGGCTGTGGCCGAGGTCATTGGCACCATGGAGGAGTTGGTGCAGTTCCTTAAGGATCTATCGCCCTGCCTGAGCAAAGTATCGCGTGAGGTGGGCGCACGTGAGAAGGAGTTAACGCATCAGGTGCACAGTGAAATCCTGGTACGTTGCCTGGAGCAAGTGAAGACCCTGGCGCCCATCCTTATCTGCAGCATGAAGGTCTACATACACATTGTCGAGCAGCAGGGCAAGGGTGCCGAGGAGGCTGCAGAGAATCGCAATTATCTTGCCGCCCGCATGAGCGATGAGCTGCAGGAGATCATTCGTGTGCTACAGTTGACCACCTACGATGAGGATACCAGCGAGCTGGACAATCTTACCGTGTTGAAGAAGCTCAGCAATGCGATTAGCAACAAAATGGAATTGGCCAACGAATGGCTATCGAATCCCTATGCCCTGCGCGGTGGAGTGGGTGAGAAGGCATTGCGTCAAGTGATCGACAATGCCAACGAGATCTCCGAACGTTGTCTGCCCCAGGATTCGTATCCCATACGCAAATTGGCCGATGAGATAAGCGCCATGTCGAATAATCTTTGCGAGTTGCGTCACGATGGCAAGGGTAACTCGCCGCAAGCGGTGGCACTGGCCAATGGCATACGCGGACGTCTTGGTGAGCTGCAGGCCTTGGTGCGACAGGCTGTCTCCGGTGTGGATAAGGCTGGTGTTCAGCAGACAGCCCACACCATACAGGGTCGCTTGGAGCAGGCGGTGAAATGGCTACAGAATCCCGAACTCAACGACGGCGGATTGGGTGAGCGAGCCATCAATTTGATTGTCGAGGAGGGACGCAAGGTTGCCGAGGGTTGTCCTGGACATCAGAAGGCTGAGATACAGCAACTTTGCGACGAGGTGGAACGTCTTAAGCGTCAAGCCGCAGGCACTGGACCCGCCGCCAAGCAGGCAGCCAAACAGTTGACACAGAAGCTCTACGAGCTAAAGGCAGCGATACAGAATGCTCTGGTTAATCGCATTGTGCAAGATTTCATGGATGTTAGCACACCGCTTAAGCAGTTCACCGAGGCAGTGATGTTGCCCGAGGGCACCCCAGGACGTGAGCAGAACTTCAATCAGAAATCGAATAATCTGCAGGCGTTCAGTGATCGTGCCTCGAAGACATCCCGCATGGTTGCCGCCGGTGGAGCATGCGGTAACAAGAAGATTGCGGAAATCCTGCTCTCCTCGGCTGCCCAAGTGGATTCCCTGACACCGCAGCTAATCAACGCTGGACGCATTCGCATGAACTACCCCGCCAGCAAGGCAGCCGATGAGCATCTACAGAATCTGAAGCAACAATATGCGGATACGGTGCTGCGCATGCGTACGCTCTGTGATCAGGCCACCGATCCGGCTGATTTCATCAAGACTTCCGAGGAGCATATGCAGGTGTATGCCAAGCTGTGTGAGGATGCCATTCATGCCAGGCAGCCCCAGAAAATGGTGGACAATACATCGAATATTGCACGTCTAATTAATCGCGTGCTACTGGTAGCCAAACAGGAGGCGGATAACTCGGAAGATCCAGTCTTCACACAGCGACTCAATGCCGCAGCCAATTCACTGGAACGTTCACTGCCCGCCATGGTGGGGGATGCCAAACTGGTTGCCACCAACATAGCTGATCCTGCAGCTGCAGCTGCCTGGAAGAAATCATTCCAGCGTCTGCTTGGCGATGTGCGTGAGGTGCGCGATGCCATTGCACCACCACAACCGCCACCATTGCCCACCTCACTGCCGCCGCCCATACCCGAGCTGAGTGCGCTGCATCTGTCCAATCAGAATGGTGAGTTAGCAGCACTATCCCACTCTAAATCCGCGACTAATCTCCTCTGCCTTTCAGCTGAGCGTGCGCCACCACGTCCACCACTACCGCGCGAGGGTCTAGCACCTGTGCGTCCACCGCCACCAGAGACAGATGACGAAGATGAGGGCGTCTTCCGTACCATGCCGCATGCTAATCAACCTATACTGGTAAGCGACTAGGGCACCGCCTACTACCTGGAGTGCAAGGAGTTCACCTCTCTCTCGCTCTCCCTCTCCCTTGCAGATAGCGGCACGTGGCCTACACCAGGAGGTGCGTCAGTGGTCGTCTAAGGACAACGAGATCATTGCGGCAGCCAAGCGCATGGCCATACTTATGGCACGTCTCAGCGAGTTGGTGCTCTCCGATTCGCGTGGCAGCAAGCGGGAGTTGATTGCGACGGCCAAGAAGATTGCCGAGGCCTCAGAGGATGTGACGCGGTTGGCCAAGGAGTTGGCAAGACAGTGCACCGATCGTCGTATACGCACCAATTTGCTGCAGGTCTGTGAGCGTATACCGACCATTGGAACTCAGCTGAAGATCCTATCCACGGTGAAGGCGACCATGTTGGGTGCACAGGGATCCGATGAGGATCGCGAGGCCACCGACATGTTGGTGGGCAATGCACAGAATCTAATGCAGAGTGTAAGCACAAGAATGGGCACAAGTGTGAGAGGCACCCAAGGAGCTAACCCCCTCTTTTTCTCTCTCTCTCAGGTTAAGGAAACTGTGCGCGCTGCGGAGGGTGCCAGCATCAAGATTCGCTCGGATCAGACCAGCAATCGACTGCAATGGGTGCGTCGCCAGCCCTGGTATCAGTACTGAGCACTAGGCAAAGTGTGCTGTGCCAAAGCGTGCGAAAGCGAGACGGAGCAACTATCGTGCCTTGTGTAACATAAACTAAAACTAAAAACTAAAAACTACAACTAATTCTAATCTTAAAGCGCAGCTACTTTTTACTGTCGTTGTTTTTGTTTTTCATTCTGTGCGCCTTCCCTCTTCCCCTCTTTATCATGTTAATTATATTTATTATTATTTTTTCTTTTTTTTTTTTTTGTGCGCTCTGCTCGAAATCAAACTGCAAATTCGGAATATGTTGAAAAATCTCTGTCTTCTTTCTTACTACTCTACTATATATCATACATATTTATAAAGTTAATGTTTAAGCGTGCAATAAATAAATGTACATACATACATACAACACACACATACACACAGAGACACAGAGACAGACAGACAGGTGCAATGTATATAAAGCAATTGAGAATCGAGATACACTTGCAAGTTGGTTATATGTTTTATTTTTTTTTTGTTCAAAAAGTGAAAGCATTTACAGAGCTTAAAATCCCGTTAAATTCCTAATAAGTAATAATAATAATAATAATGCATGTTTGTTAATTGATCTTTTGACTAACTTGGCAAAAAAGAGAAGAGAAAGAGAGAGAGAGAGGGAAAAGTACACTACACTCTTTCGATTTCTAATGTTATAATGTCTTTATCGAAATGCATATGAATTTGTTTATCGAGTGCCTTATTCACCGTGTACTTGCATAGCTGTAACTAGAAGTAGTCGTCCCCCCCAGAAACCCCTCCCCCCAGAAACCCCTAACTAACTAAGCCTAAAATGATCAACGCGTTGTGTGTCATGTTCAAGAATAACTGAAATAAAACTATATATTGAGTGTTATATGTAACGAAGGTGTTTTGTATTTTAACGGAAAATTTCATATGTGGTGTATATTTATTTCATTTTAAAGCGTATTTAAGTCGCTCTTTAAAGAGATTTCTTTTGATTTTCAAGCAAAAAAGGCAGACTAATTGCTTTAAAGATTCCGTAATGAAGGATTCTTATACATTACAACGAAATAAGAGGAAAAGATTATGTAACTTTTTTTAATAACTCGCTTAGTTTAGTAGATACAGCCTCTGTAAGGTCTTAGCTTTGGCAGTTCAAACGAAAAAGTCACCTCATCAGTGAAAAAGTCACCACACCAGCACAAAAAGTCACCTCACCAGCAAAATAAGTGACCATGCCAGCGAAAAATGCAACTCAACAAATTTGAATTTCCCGCAGCTTTCTAGTTCAGCTGGAAGGTTTCGATAAATGTACGGGCTTAGTTAATTTATCGAAAATACTAAAAGTAAAAGTGCAAGTTCTATTATTTCATTGTTAGAAGAAAATATGTATAAAATATGTATAAATGTGTATATATTTAAAATATATTTATTTATTTTTATTAGCGCCTTGCTATCAGAGCCACCAAAAACAAAGTAACCCTTATCAAAGCACGAAAAAATACCGCTGCATACAGCAACAAAATGTACGTTACCTTGACATTTGCTTTGGTTATTTTCAACGCGCAGACGCACGGTCACACTGTGACAACACAAACGCAATTTGTTGTTTTCCATCGCAGGAAATTGATGTTAACCAAGTTGGGCATGTCCTCCGCAGCTCGTGTCCGAGTGATGCAGTAGGCAAACGCGTAGCCAGTGCTGCCAGATTTAGTAAATTGGAGTTCACTGTAGAGTGCAAGGTGTTTCGCCTAGGCTCAGGCTGCGACTGCGACAGCAACTGCAACTGACTGCAAACGACTGCAAAGGTTTTTATGAACGCAAACAGTAACGGAGGCGCGGTCGCCTCTGGTGCAGCTGCTGGTGGCGGTGGCGGAGGTGGTGTAGGTGCTGCTGCTGCTGCAGGTGCAGGTGGTGCCGCCGCTGCTGGTGCTGCGCCTGCTGGGGAAGGAGGAGCAGGAGCTGCTGCTGCAGCCAATGGCGCTGGAGCTGGAGCTGCTGCAGGTGCTGGAGCTGCTGCCGCTGCAGCTGTTGCAGGTGGTGCAGCTGGTGATGCCAATGGCAGCAATGCAACGGCTGCAACGAACGGCGGCACCGAGGCTGGTGCCACAACCCTAAACGATGACCAGGATGCCAAGCGTCGCAAATGCTTGGAAACAGACGAGGCTCAGGATGGCGCTAGCACAGTGAGTATGCATATGCCTTTTGACTCCCATGACACCCGGACCTCACGAAATTCGCATCCTCAAATCGCCATCTCAAATGTTCAACTCTGCATGTGTCTCCAGCAGATGATCGATGCGAATAGCGTGCTAAATAAGATTGCTCACCTCTATGCGGAACAACTGATGTCGGACATTGTGCTGCTAGTGGATGGTAAGGAGTATCCGGCACACCGTGTCATACTCTGCGCCAGCAGCGATGTCTTTCAAGTGATGCTCATGAATCCGGAGTGGAATGAGTGCAGCAAACATGTCATCGAGCTGCACGAGGAGGCATGCTGTTCGGCCGTCTTTCCGCAATTCATCAAGTATCTGTATGTGGGTCACATCGAGGTGACACTGCAGACAGTGATGCCCATGCTGGCGCTGTCGGACAAGTACAATGTGCGCGACCTTATCGATCTGTGCGTTGGCTACATGATGAAGCATGTGGCCAAGGCGGGCACAAGTGGTTACCTTGTCTCTTGGCTGCAATATACGCTATCGTTTACGCCCACGCATAATGATCTCACCGAGACGCTGAAGCGTTTTCTCAAATGGAATCTTGGCATGGTGGCCGAGTCAAAGGATTTCGTCGACATGGATCCGGCCATATTGCAGCTGCTGCTGCAGCAGAATGACATTGTTGTCACCAGTGAGTACAAATTGTTTACCATCTTGCAGACGTGGCTACTGCATCGGCGTGAGCTAATCGAGGCAACGCCTGGCATGAGTGCCGAAAAGAAGGCCAGCACATTTATGGAGATGATCGAGCAGACTG
This sequence comes from Zaprionus ghesquierei, assembly GCA_018904095.1. NCBI lineage: Eukaryota > Metazoa > Arthropoda > Insecta > Diptera > Drosophilidae > Zaprionus > Zaprionus ghesquierei. Next base: position 15,185,506 of record JAEIGP010000394.1, on the reverse strand, counting down.
TGGTGCACATACGCTTTGGCATGATGACACCCGCCGAGTTGTCGCACATCTTCTTTTTGCCCATCATCGAGTATCACAAGAAGTTCCTTACCGATCGTGTGCACATTGGCATGAGCTATCAGTCGGGCCATCAGGAGGATCATGTGCGTGAGGTACGCCGTACCGAGGGTGAGGAGCTGCAATTTACACCGCGTCTCTATTGGAATGACACGTGGAGCGTGGGCATTGAGGTGCACAATTTCGAGGAGATCGAGGACTATAAGAACTATGTATCCTGCTTCTTTTCACAGCGACATATCGCCGAAACAGAGGACGGTAGGTGGATGCACTTTGAGTGTGGATAGTTATGCTAACATGCTCTCTCTCTCTCTCTCTCTCTGTTCCCCCGCACAGATGCCAGCATGACGTGGGAAATAGAGTTCTATCCACGTGGTGTCAAATACGACATGGCCAAAATGGTTTGCGGCGAGGATGTGCCGGGCTGCGCGCTGAATACGGTGCGGCTGCGTGTGACCTGCAAGCATCAGAATATTGGCGAGGAGAGGTTCAAGGTGAGTGCAGGGGGAGTTACCCAATGATTACATTAGAGATATATACCCTTTCTTCGACAGATCGCCGTGCTCATTGTGGGCGTACAGACAAAAATACCGCACATTCGCACCGTGGTCGAGCGTACCGAATACTTTTCGGACTCTGCACGTGTCATCAATCTGGACAACCTGTTGCCGTTCGAGGAGCTACAGCATACATCACGGCATCTCAGTCCACATTTGACGGGGAATCAGCGCAATACGCTCTCCCTGCATGTGGTCATAACTCCGATGGGTGCGCACACCTGTCGCGATGCGCCGCCATTTCAATTTTAGTTCGATATAGCTGTATAGTAGTTGAGCCGCCAACCAATTCCGCATATATATATATGTATATATATAGCATACATATATGCTAAAGCATATGCTACAGATCGCCCTTCGCTTTCCTATCCCTACTTGGCCCGGCCAGCTGAGTCATTTGTTTGTTGCACGATTGCATTATAGACGTAACTCCCCGAAACTTGCTTGGGTTTTCTAGACACCCCCAACTTATCACACACACATACGCATATATCTAGGAATCTTAGTTATTATACGTTTTTTTACTGCTCTCCAAATTTGACTTTAAGCTAGCGAAAAAGACAAATAATTTTTTTTATAAAATTTGTTTTTTTTTCTCCATTTTTTTTTTTGTTTATAACTTTTTTGACTATGGAAAGGAATTTGTTTAATAAACGTTAATTTGTATAGAAAAACAGCTGATGCTTCATGTACGACGACTATATACAACTAGCAGATAAGCAACTATCTTCCCAACCCCCCGCCCTGAACTATGTAAGGCCGGTGCCAATTGAAGCGAGCTGCATATAATAGATATATATATGTGTGTATATCTCTATATATATATATATACATGTATACTATATACGATTCCTAACATAAGTGTTTGCTGTAAATACTATTAGCCAGGTCTTAATTGTCTTAAGCGAAAGCAACTACTTGGCTTTTGTTATTTATGATTGGCAACTTAAAGCGATCATCCCCCATATAGCGTTATCTGCTCCGTGTTGGCTACATAAATAGATAAATACACACACACACACACACACATGCGAGGTACATACATAGATTGTTCGGGTTGCAGGTGCAAATTACTGTTCATAGATAAGAAGAGTGCGGAACGAAGTGCAGAGAGAGAGAGAGAGCGAACGAAACACAAGTCAACGTTGAGTTAAAAACTAATTATACTATATAGTTTATATATATAGATATATATATCATATATTGATATCACATCGATAATTGAAATGCGTGCGAAAAAGGTTTCTGACAAATCAGCGAGAATTACTACACACACACACACACACACACACTTCATTTCTCTGTGTGTGCCACACCGATACCAAAATGTTGTATGAATTAGTATTCAATATATACACTTACGAATATATATATATGTATGTATGTATATCTATATGTTTTAATTATAGCCAACTCGTTGGCGAGATGGAGAGACCTAATCAATACAATGTATATCGAACGATTATCTCAATGTTTAGATGATAATAATAAAAAAAAAAAAAAAAAAAAAAAAAACTGAAAATAAACCCAAAACTCACCAATCGCGTCCTTGAAGGCACCTCTAACGGTTTAACTTAAGTTTTCTAGTTAAGATCTGTGTGTAAACACAGCGGCTAAGAACTTAAGCACTTAAGCACATCATTAACTATATATGTAGTATACCGCGTTGGGTATGTAAAAGTATTTCGACTGGCAAGCGGCGGAGAGTGAGAGTGACTCTTTGCGCTGACTTGCCAAAAAAAGCAGCACATCGCGTTCTTAACTTGTCTTGTCTTCTCTGTTCCCAAGTGGCTCGTTAATGTTTTATAGCGGGGGTCTCAGTCGCTCGTGCTGTAAGTGTTGTCCGTTGATAACGCGGCCCAATAAAATGGGGTATCAACATCAGGTTGAGCTCGTGCGGTGAAACTATATATATATATAGAGTATATATATGCATATGCTGCCTGCACAAGCAAGTAGGGTATATGCTGTTCATGCAGTTACAGTCGAGCAAGCTCAACTCATATATATATAGCATACAGGGTATTATCAAGTCGCTTAACCTTGACAGAGAACTATGCTTAATGCAATTAAGACCCCCAGCGGATTTAGAAATTTTTGGCAAATATGATAAATCAAAGATATGAGAGATTATATATAGCAATACAGGGTGCTCTATATTCGAGAATATTTCAATCTGAATTTAATTCTAAAAAAGGTGCCCAGCACTTTTGAAATTTAGCAAATTTAGTGAATACAGGGTGCTCGAAAGTTGGGTAGTTTTCAAATGTAGCAAATCTGATAAATCAATGATATCACAGCAATACAGGGTGCTCTATATTCGAGAATATTTCAATCTAAATTGAATTCTAAAAAAGGTGCCCAGCACTTTTGAAATTTAGCAAATTTAGTGAATAGAAAATATCCCAAAAAATATATAAAGCAATACAGGGTGCTCGAAAATTGGTTAGTTTTCAAATATAGCAAATCTGATAAATCAATGATATCACAGCAATACAGGGTGCTCTATAATTAGGTGCACTTTGTTTGTTTTTGATCATTTCGGATTACAGAGTATCTCTCGGTCGTTCCCAAGTGATCTGCGTCGTTTTACAGAACCCCTTTTGTAATCGCGCTTCTACCAATATGATAACTGATGGCACTACCACCAGATAAACTATGGTAAAAGGTGTCGAGAGTTGTCTCAAGTTTGTCAGTCGAAATTCGACAGCGCCAGTAGTCGCATCAGCTCTTTGGGGGCCAAGGTGGAACTGAAGATACCTCGCTGTAGTCGTACCAAAGCCCAGCACTGTGACGCGAAATTCCTAAATCTGAACTCCAAAAATGGATAATCCCAGCTATGTTATCGATTGCGAGCACGATCTCGGTGAGTTCTCGTACATCTCAAGGAATAAGACTGCTCGATTAATTATACGAAATAACGGACAAAGACAAGAAAATTCGCAATTGTTTTTTAAGTGCAGTGAAAAAGTGAAAGTCCAAACATGCCAGATAACTCGTGCTATAAACCGTATACGATATATGGGGCTTGTGCAAACACATTACATGGAGCTAGTCTAATTGCACCATAAACTTTTAAGTGGCCTAGGGGGTTCTATCTATCTTATTTGTATTTACAAATCGTTTATTTCTGTTTTCCCAGCACACACACAAAGAGCTTCAGTTATGCCAGTTCATGAAATTAGAAAAGGTAGGGTATAATGCTACACATGATCCACACAGACCCTAAAAAAGCAAATAGTTTTGACTGAGTAAGCCAGGTTTTTCCCACATTCTGGTATATCATCTTCGCATCCGCAATTATTGACTAAAGTTCTTTGAGCTTATCTTTTCTATATTAGTTCTGTAAGTAATTGCTCTAGATATAGTGAGTAACTATCTAACTTTAAAACAAGCATTAAATGATTAATGCTCCATGATTAAGCACTTTCTGTATGTACCAGTATCACGAAGACGAAAAACAGCATTTTTGTTGCGATTTCTGGGAATTTTTAACATTCCAAAATCTGCAAAAGAAACTTACGCTCGCTGTCTTCTATTGCCTTCTATAGTTTCATTTCAAAATCTTTCTAGATTGCATTTTATTATATATCTTTTTATAAGGATTTGTCTTGGAAAACCTTTGCAGATTTCTCTTTAATTCCAAATCTTAAGATATCATCCCAAAATTTATCCAAGTAGAGATTTTGACTCATTTCTCATATTTCTAGATTTTCGAATAATTAAACTAACCCTCGTTTTCTTTTAATCCTATTCTAGATTTTTATATTATAAATTGCAGTAGTCTTTGTAAAGATGTTCCTTGGTAACTCTGCATTCCTATTGCTATTTCTCTTTTATCATATTCATTTCGAAATCTTAAGTTGACATCCCAAAATTGGATTGAAATCGCAGAAATTTGCAACCTGTAGTTCAACTTAAGTCGACGTCAATTTCAGTAATTTTGGAGTATTCTAAAATGTTTGAAGCAAATCCTATTCCAGATCGTAGCAATATATATTACAATTTGTTTTGAAATTTTGCTTTTTCTTTTCCATTTCAAATTCTTAAAATGCATTCCGAATTGTTGTTTATCTTCGCAGAGATAGATAACCCCGAAGTTCAAATGAAGTCGAAGTCATATTTGAAATTGTTGAATTTTTTATGATTTTCGAAAAAAGTTATTAATTTTTTTGAGTTTTAGTAAAGAAAACTCTGCATAGAATACCTTTTTGCAATTTCTCTTACCATTTCCATTTCCATTTCAAGATCTTCAAATATTATACCCGAATTGTCTTTGAGATTTGCCCAACCTGAAGTTCAAGTGAAGTCAAAGTTTTGTTTGTTTGTTTTTAGTGATATTATTATTGTTTTTTTTTTTTTTTTTTTTTTTTGTTTTATTTATTGTTTCTGTTTACTTTGTTCTATGCTTTATTATTGCCGAAATGAGTTTCGCATTTCATTTGCTAAGTACACGTTTAGTATGACGTGTGTACACATACATATGTCCATCAGATACAGATACAGATACAGATACAGGATACAAATCTATGCCATAAAGCCATATACTTATGTACGATAGTTATGTGGTTGAAATGTGTCTCTGTGTGTGTGTGTGTTTAGTAGTTCTTGTCAATTCACTTGAATCCAATTCTTTAGCTGTGTGAGAGAGATACGAGATCTGATAGGTTAACAATGTGATTTACTTTTGCTAGGGATGCAGCGCATGCAGTTGCAGTTCCGTTATACGAGTTACAGTTACGCATGCAGGGAGTATTACGTACATGTGCAGCACGTGCTCTTACATGTCAAGTATACAATTTATATATATGTATCATGCTTATGGTCAAGTTCGCCAATTTTGCATATCATGCAAAATTTTACCAAAAAAAAAAAAAAAAAAAAATAAAATAAAACTAAATACATATGTGCTTGCTTGCTTCAGGGTTATCCAGTATATTCTTCATTCTTCGTAACAACGTTAACTTCACTTTCGGTTTTGTTGGATACATATATATGTATATATTGTTCTTGATCACACACAATTCCATTTTGATCTAGATTTTTTCGATTTTTTTTCAGCTAGATATTATATGAAAACCGAATAAAATCGAGTATATATCGAGTATATATATTTGGTGTATATGTATTGTTTTATAGTTTCTATATAGTTGTTGAGTGTCGCGCACTCGTCTCGCTTCTGTACAAATACCATATAACTGATACATACGATCTACGAATACCAATTGCGTATATAAATTTTTTCTATAATTTTTTTTTTTTTCTTTTTTTTGTATGTAAATCATGCAAGTTTTTTTTTTTTTTTTGGTGTTTTTCAAGCCAAATCCGCTCGCCCATTCCGTGATGCAGTGAGGTTTTTAGTGATGCGCGTTGATGCGGTGACTTCTAGTTTGTGGGTGACTATCGGAATACATGTACATATCGATAGATATATGTGTGTATCGTCTAAAGTAAACTAATTATTGTAGTTGGTGTAGCATTCGCTAGCTGCCTTAAAGCAGTGTCCTAGGTGGGGTGTAGTTGCTTGCCGCTGTGAGAGTGACGCTCTATTTGGAGTGGGTCCCGTCTAGGTACAAATGTATACAGGTCTGTACCTAACTAACTATCGATTAACTATCGTACGTTGTGTAGTGTATGTGTTATGCGCTCTGCCTTTGTGTTGGTGTGTGTGTGTGTGTATCGTATAACTATGTATTTGCTTGCTTACTAATGCCCCGCTATGTAGTTTATATATGTATGTTTGTAGTAGTAGTCGTAGTGTACGATATATATCGGCATATGTATGGCATTGCATCGTGTATTGTACTAGGTGCACCATGAGAGGTGATGACAAATCAGCTGCAAAATCGATTGAGCACAATCGATAGTATGTTGAAACTATCGATAACAAATGGTTTTGCTAGAGATGTGCTAAGGAAGTGAGAATACTCGATACTCGCAGCCACACTCTCGAGGGATAAGAAGAACTAACTCTCTCTCTCTCTTTCTCTATGATCTATATCCGAATTGAGATACTCTCTTTGAGTAACTGTTGTCTGGGATTGTTCCTCGTGTGTGTGTGTGTGTGATATGATGCGCATCCTCGTCGAGACGCCTAAAGTAACTGTATCTCAGTTTTTGGCCAACTTCTCTCTGTCTCTCTCTCGCTCTCTTGTGTAAAAAATGACAACAAATTGCAGAGACTCTCTCTCTCTCTCTATCGCTTGGAGCTGGGGCCTGTTTACTTCTCGAAGATTAGCTCGCCGGTGAGGAACGGATTGAGGTAGGTCTGTGCATCGTAGCCGGACACGCTGGCCGTGGTGGTGCGTCTGCGATTCTGTGCACTGCCCATGCCTCCGCTGCCAGCTCCTCCTCCGCCTCCGCCTCCGCCGCCGCCGCCGCCTCCTCGTCGCTCGCCATGCACATGACTGTGACCATGATGCGAGGGTCGCTTCTCACTGTTGCTGGGACTGAGGATTAGCGGTATGGGCATCGAGGTGTAGAGCTGCAGTGGCTGCTGCACTATGGTGCCCGCTGCCGGATTGAGGGGCGTGTCCATGTAACCATGCGGAGCCGCCAGTGTGGGTTGATCGCCCAGGGCAAAGGCCGCCGATGCCAGGGGCGATGCGGTGCTCGCCAATCCCGATGTCGATTGCTTCTTCTGACCCGAGCCGGAGCGTGCGCGATGATGTTTGTAATGGCCACGATGGGTTTTGCGCTTCATGTGCATCATATTGGACATATCCGCCGGCGGCGATGTGTCCAACACCAGCGGCATGTGATGCACAGTGGCCACGCCGTTGGTTACATCCAAATTGGAGGCGGGCAATGGTGGCGGCGGCTGCGCCATGGCTGCGTCCAAGCGGTATGAACCAATTTCGCTAATGTTGTTGTTGTTGTTGTTCGAGTTGGAATTGGAGACAAAGGATTTCTTGAGCGGCTCACGGGAATGCGAATGCGGATGGGCCTGTATGATGGTAGCGGTGGCAAACACCTCCTGGAAGCGATTGGATGCCTCCAGCTGCTGCAGCTGCAGATGCTGCTTCTGCAGGAACTGCTGGCGCTGCAGCTGCAGGTGGCTGAGGATGCGGTACTGCTCGAGGATCTGCTTGTAGAACTGCTCAGCGCTGACTTCCGATGAGTTGAGTAGGCGTATGGCTATTTTTTCGGGTATCACAATTTTATCTGCGGTTTTAATAAGCGAAGAAGTGTTCGGTATGCAATATCCGTTATCCGTTATCCGTTATTCATTATCCATTATCAGTTATCATTTATCCATTATCAGTTATCAATTATCCATTATCCATTATCAGTTATACATTATCAGTTATACATTATCCATTATCCATTATCCATTATACATTATTCGTTATACATTATCCATTTTCCATTATCCGGTATCCATTATCCGGTATTAATAATCCATCATCATTATTCGTTATCCGTTAAGGATCATTCAGTATCCGTTGATTGATTTTTTATCAGTCAATGATTATCCATCATCATTATTCGTTATCCGTTAAGGATCATTCATTATCCGTTGATTGATTTATTATCCGTCAATCGTTATCCATCATCATTATTCGTTATCCGTTAAGGATCATTCATTATCCGTTGATTGATTTATTATCCGTCAATCGTTATCCATCATCATTATTCGTTATCCGTTAAGGATCAATGTTCAATGGTTATCCATCATCATTATTCGTTATCCGTTAAGGATCATTCATTATCCGTTGATTGATTTATTATCAGTCAATGGTTATCCATCATCATTATTCGTTAGCCGTTAAGGATCATTCATTATCCGTTGATTGATTTATTATCCGTCAATCGTTATCCATCATGATTATTCGTAATCCGTTAAGGATCAATGTTCAATGGTTATCCATCATCATTATTCGTTATCCGTTAAGGATCATTCATTATCCGTTGATTGATTTATTATCCGTCAATCGTTATCCATCATCATTATTCGTTATCCGTTAAGGATCAATGTTCAATGGTTATCCATCATCATTATTCGTTATCCGTTAAGGATCAATGTTCAATGGTTATCCATCATCATTATTCGTTATCCGTTAAGGATCATTCATTATCCGTTGATTGATTTATTATCCGTCAATCGTTATCCATCATCATTATTCGTTATCCGTTAAGGATCAATGTTCAATGGTTATCCATCATCATTATTCGTTATCCGTTAAGGATCATTCATTATCCATTGATTGATTTATTATCCGTCAATCGTTATCCACCATCATTATTCGTTATCCGATTATTGATTTATTATCCGTCAATCGTTATTCATCATTCATTATCCGTTGTATATAATATATTATCCGGTATTCATCAGTTTTATCCGTTAAACATCATTGATTAGGGATTATCCATTATCCGTCGTTGATTATCATGCAAAAAAATATAGAAAAAGCATTTCAATTAGATAAGATCTTGAATAGAAATCAAAACCAAATGGATAACATTTGAATACATCCATTTTTGCCAGCTTTCTTATCTTCAACTTGGTATCAAGTCAAGAACTCAAAGTTGCATTTTTGTTAGGTTAGGCCTAAAGGATAAGCATCTTTTAAGGATTTTCCCCATTAATCTCTAAAGATTCCAAGATAGATAGAAAATATCAGAATACGAAACTGTCTTCCCATATGTACTCGTATATATATACCAAAAATGTTGAGCTAATTTGCCAACGCAAATTCCCCCCGGTAGAACTCATTAAATTGTCGCGCTGATAGGGCAATGGGTATTATGGGTATTATCATGAAATATGCAGTGCGTGACAACAGGGGAATATCCTTCGCAGAGAGATAGATGTATGTATGTAAATAAACAAAGTTAGCAATCAAAAGCTACAGTTGAAATTGTCTCAAGGTCCATCAACGTCGATGGTTTACAGCAGATTTGAGTTGGGCAGCGCGTATAATGAGGCAACAGTAAACAAATGCGGTATGCGGTAGGGTATACACAACTCATTTCATGCCTCATTGGTTATAGGATTTGGGGGGGGGGGATGTGCAACATTAATTTGGTTAGTCCGGGGCGATTGCTCGTTTAACTTCAAGCTGGAACCCCCTTTTTTATGGTTAGGGACAATGTGTGAGCTGAACCGCAACTGTCATATAAGCAGCTTACACACACTCGCACACTCGCACACACACAGATGGAGAGTAGCTGGCGCACTTGTGTGTGCATGAGATAGCCCATTGACCCAATTTCGAGTTGATTTACAAAACTGAAAAACGGCAGCAACAACTACAACAAGAACAAAGGAAACTCTCACGCCCTTCCGGCATGCAGCGCACACAATCCCCGCCCTCCCCGTCTTGGTTTCCCGAGAGTGCCCACCCACACTCGAATCCAGCACGTTCCGTGCGGTTGCTTCGTTATGGTAAGTCCAATGAGGGGCGGCAGGATGAGGTTTGGGGGTTAGTTGTTGCAGGTTTCATGCAATTTAGCTTTAGCCTAGTTCCAACTGGGCTGCCAGTTGTCCCAGTTTGATTTAGCGACTCCGACTCTGCGACTGCCAGTCCGGCCCCTAATGGGCCCCAGGCCGGTTGACCACACACACACACACACACACACACACACACACTCGACCGCAATTCAAATGGCGCATTCCAGAGAGGCGAAACCCCACTTCAACCCCCCCGTACTGACCCGGGTATAGTTGATTGGTTTCACATCCGGCGCAGATGTTACGAGCCAAGGCGACCCCCCTAAACCTAAGACGGAGCAGGGGAAGAAAAGGTGCTCCGACATCGACGTCGACTTACCGCACTGATTGGCCTTGGTGACAAAGGGTCGTATGGTTGGATCCCATATGAATATGTAATATAGCGAGAGCATGATGGCCGCCAGCGAGACGCAGAGCACATAGACGGCAACCGTTAGGATGCGTATGACCTTCCTATTGCTCTGCTGCGGCTGATAGCAGCGGCTTATTGTCTCCGTTGGCGGCAGTTTCACTTTCTCCTCCAGCGAGTTGACTTTCGAGTTCATTTTTCCAAATTCTTTTGCTTTTCTGCTTCTTCTTCTTCTTCTTTTTGTTGTTGTTGTTGTTTTTGATTCTCAAATAGTTCCGTATTCAGTTTTGTTGTTGTTTTTGCAGCGGGTTCGATGCTCGATTTTGATTTCAATTCGATTCAATGCGATTTTGATTGTGCTCCTCTCTCTCTCTCTCTCTCTTTCTCTGTGCGTTGTTTACCTACGTCTTTAGCACTTTCCCTTTGATATGTTCGGCGTCTCTAGTTGCTTTTCTTCTTCCAGTTGTTGTTGTTGTTGTTGTTGCTGTTGCTGTGGCAGTGCACCGTTAGTCTAATTGTTGTCGTAATTATAGTATTATATATATATATTGTATGGTACATAAATGCAATGTTTATTCTTCTTCTTCTTCTTCTTCTTCTGTTTTCACTTTCCTTCTTCGTTGTTGTTGTTGTAAATTTGTTTAGGAGTTTTAATAAATTTTGTATTATTTTTTTGGATTTTTTTTTGGCAGTTTTAAAGCTTTAAAGCCGACAGTTTGCGTGCCCTACAGTTGTGCAGGCACCGTCCGACACAGTTGCAGAGCCACTGCACTGTTTTAGGGGGAGAGAGAGAAGCTCGAGAAGAGAAAAACGCTGCCAACCGACGCGTCGAGCGAATGCAAGCGAAATGACGCCCAGCGCAAAAAGCTTCTGCCAAAAGCAGAGCCTTCTGCTGACGTTGCTGCTGCTGCTGCCGCAGCTGCTGCGTGCCGATGTCGCTGCCGCTGCTGGCGATGCCCACTGGGGCTCCTGCACTCGGGCTGCTGCTGCTGCCTGCTGCCTGCTGTTCGTGCGAAGTTCGCGCAGCCTTCGTGTCACAAGGCAAGACTCGGCCCCGCTCTCCCTTCGACTGTGTAAGAGATCCTCGCTGCCGCTGCTCTTTTCGGCTCTTTTGCCTCTTTCGCCTCTTTCGCATATAATTTCATTCATAAAACTCTTGACGTACACAAATTTGTTCTGAAATGTTTTGCGTCGCAGTTGGCGTCAATGAGCGGCGGCGGCGGAGGCGTTGGCGGTGGCGGCTGCCTGCGGTCCGTTAGCTGTTGTCGGCGTCGGCGTTGTCGACGTCGCTGTTGCTGTTGCTGTTGAAATGCAGCTGGCACGCGTCGCTGGAATGCCAAAATAAACAGCAACAAACACAAAGGCAAAGGCAAAGGCAATGTCAGCGGCAGCGGCAGAGTTCAAGCAAAGAGAGTGCAAGACTGAGAGAGAGGGAGCAGAGGCTGGGACTGAGGCTGCGGCAGCGGCAGCGGCAGCAAGTCGGCACGTCTTGGAGCTGTCATTGTTTTTATGTGTCAAGAGCGCGTCGAACACGCCCACGCGGTTGGTTGGATGATTCACTTCGCTCATTGCACGCGGAAATGCAAAATGAAAATGCGCGCCTGATTTTTCACCAAAAAATCAAAATGCAAAACATTTTCAATCGCGCGTGAAATCGAAATGAAATCATGGCCAAACAATTAGCTGTTGGCGTCGCAGCTGGCGTCGCTGCATCTTCATTTCTTCATGTTCGTTTGATGTGACCATGCCCGGTCGCAGCAACCTTCGCTGGCAGCGACGCGAAGGACACCAGAGGACGCACACAGCTTGTGTGCTTTACCTTTCGCGTTTGTTGTTGTTTCATTTGTCATGCCTCGTGTTGTTGTTGTTGTTGTTGCTGTTGTGCGCTTTGCTTGGCAAACTTTCGCTAACACTTCGGCACCTGCAGCGCTGCCACCTGCGACAACAACAGCGCAGGCTGCTCGCAAGCGCACGTTATACCCTGTAAGCGCGGATATTGACAGTTGGGGTATGCACGACTAAGATGAGATTAGAATTTTTGCAAAATATTTTCTTAAAATGAAAAGATGAATTATTTAATGGTTTGGTTATGGGTATGCTCGAATATAGATACCCTGTAAAGTACCCCGTACTTAAAATTTAATGTTCTATTACAGCATTGAAGTGATAAATTCACACAGATACCCTGCAAATACCCTGTAACTTAAATGAAATGAAGTCATAAATTTAGCACCTGCTTAGATACCCTGTAAATGACCTGCACTTCAAATGTGCTAAATATAGTTTAGCTATTTTACTAGGTATTTGCCCGTCGTGCATTGCCTGTGCTCCGCAGCACTTTTACTTGTTTTCTATTTCGCTTCGGCAATCGCTCGGCTCGGCTCGTCTCGCCTTGCCTCGTCTCGTCGTCTCGTTGTCGGCTCGCAGGGGTTAACAATCTGCAATTGGGTCACTAGGACAACGAAACGAATGCAACTGAAAGCTGCGAGCGAGCGACAGAGAGCGAAAGGAAGCGGCCCAGGCAAGGGAGAACAAGAGAGCGAGACAGAGAGAGAGAGAGAGGGCGAGCTTATGGGCATCGGACGCCGAGCGATTGCAACGTTGGCCATTGATTTTATTTTATAAGCCCCACACACACACACACACACACTCGCACACAAACAGGCCGGCAGAATGTAGGCCAAACATGCAAACACGCCCAGTTGGCTGTACTTACCGCCCCTCTCTCCTCCCCCCCTTCATCCACTATACAACCCTATTCAGCACCCCCTCTATAGACAGTTCTAGGCGAATGCAACATTGTTTTAAACGGCCCTCAAGGAATCTTTTGGGTACCCCCTTTTGAACACGCCAAGAATTCGCAATGAACGATGTGCAATGTGAAAGAAATATGCAAGAGCCCCTTACACCCTCTCCCCCCCCCCTTTCCAGCCCTTGTTACTCCCATGAAAGACGCATAACTAAAGAATGCTGCACGTTGCGATGAGACCTGATTTTGGAACAATTCAATTTGTGTGTACTCAAAGTATTTCCAAACTAGGCAATATAACACAGGCATGGGAGTACCCAAGCATGTATGCTGTACGTTGGTCTATCCAAGGTGGGTGCTAGGAAATGTTAAGTAAAGATTGAATAACTTTCTTCGGCAGGGATGGGAAAACCCATAAAGCAAGGAAACTTCAGAAGTTTTAAAGAATTTTAGAGAATTTTCCTGTCAACAGACGAGTCTGCATAGTCATATCTTTCTATGCGTTTGTATGAACGCCTACATCTCAGAGACTACAGGAGCTAGAGGTACCAAATTTTGTAGCAACACTCATGTGGGTTCTAGGCTCATCAGGGTTTTTCCTAAGTTGGGCCACGCCTCCTGATACAGTTAAGGGCGCCCCTTTTATATAATTGCTAATACAGTTTATCACTATATCTTACTTAAATGGGGATAACCCTAGACCTGCGTAGTCCAATCAAGCTCTACCCGCCCGCACTCACCATTTTACGTCTTGGGCTACGGGCTGAAGAGGAAAATGTCGGAGTCTAACTAGCCAAAGGCAGGCGGTTTCTTTAGCCCCTTGAAGACTGGCGGCATACGCGAGTCCCAAAAGAAGATGTGATAGATGGAGAGAAAGAACCCAAGGCTGCACAGGCCGCACAGATAGATGACAATGACAAAATAGCGGGCGAAACGTTCCGAGCACGTTGGCTCGGCGAACACAATTTCCTCCAATTGTGGCGATTTGGGCACATACGAGTAGGCGGAGCGACGTGGTATGCCGCTGCTGGCGAGACGTACGCTGCGCGAACTGGAGGCGACACCAACATGATGGGCACCCCCGGTGGGCGCAACTTGAGCCTGCTCCGATTGCTCCTCGCGCACATTCGAACCGATGATATTGACAATTTTGGCCAAATTGGCTGCAGCCGCTCCTGCGGCGGCCATGTCGGATGACATGACGAGCTAACTGGGACTAGCTAACTGACAGCTGACAGGTTTGGCTTGGCTTGGCCTGGCCTGGCTTGCTATGCGGCACAGCGATTACTGATTTACTTTGATGGACGTTGACGTCGATTAAATCAAAATCCGCAGGTGACGCAAGCGGCGTGACAGTAACAGTAAAGCAGTAAAGCAGGGGCGTAGGTGGAGAGGGGCAGCAGGCAGGGTCGAGAAGGACGGTGGGTGATAGGTGATGCATGCAACTCTGCGATTTAGTGGAACGTGCAAAAGCGGATTAGTTTTGTGCGTAGCTGTCAACTTTGGCATGGGGTAACCCTCCAACCCTCAAACCCTCCGACCTTCATCCTAAGGCGCCCCCCATTTAATGACGGGGCAGCACTTACCCAAGTGACGGGCAACGATGTGGGGTCGCTTCTCCTCCTACTGCTCCTCCTCCTCCTCCCTTTTCTCCTTCTCTTACTGCTCCTCCTTCCGCTCCCCCTTCTCCTCCTGCTGTTTAGCCTATTGGATGCGTATGCTTGAAGATCGGCAACGGCGGCATGCGTGAATCCCAAATGAAGAGATAGTAAACCGCCAGGGTTAGGCCCATGCCACTAACGCCGCCCATATACAGAACCAGGGTGAGCAGGCGGAAGGCCTTCGACTCGAAGAAGTCATTCGATTTGGGCACCTGAATCTCCTCATCCTTGGCCTCCTTCACCACCGCGGCCAGATTGGTCATCAGGTTAGTGCTCATTGTTGTTGGCAATTTGGACGAAAACACTTGCTTTGCGTTCGACTCTTGCGGGGCACTGCGTCTCCGGCCGCGTACTGAATGCCGGCGATGGCGGGCAGCGCAAATTGGCCAGCAAAAAATGTTCAGCCGTGTTGATTTTGCGTTTTGCTTTTTGCGGTTTTTCGCGCTGTTGTTTGTGCGTCGTAGTCCGCGGCCAGCGTCTTGGCCGCCACGCTAATAAGATTCCCTAGCCTGCTGCCCTCCAGACCCCGCTCTGCTCCCCCAGTTCTTGTGCCACGCCCCGGCTGGTGCGCCCTCATCATGTGCCACTTGACCTGGTTTGATTTGTTGTCAACGTCGTTGCCGTTGCTTTTGTTGTTCTTTTGTTGCACTTGTTTTGTTCGCCTATTCGTCTTTGTTGCCTGCCTATGCACACCCTGCACAGTCGGGCAGAGGGGTCTGCCCAACCCGGAAAAAGGAGAAGGCGCGTTTTGGGCAGGAGGTTGAGGAAAGATCTTCATAGGGATTTCTCAAGGTTTTCTTATGAGATCGGGTAAGAAACAGAAGATTTGGAGGGAGAGAGAAAAAGAGAGTAAGACGAGAACAGCTAAAGGCCAAGGGCAAGAGTAAAAGAGAAACACAGACAGAAAACGACAGAGAAAGATGAATGGGAAGAAAACAGATAGTTAGGAGAGTAACGACAGAAGGACAGCCAAGGAATGACCTGAAAGAAAGATAAGGGGTAAGTGAGATTACGAGATTGTTAAGAGAGAGAGATGGAGAAGTGTGGTGTAAAAACAGAGCCATAAAGAGACACACATCATGGGAGAGACAGATTGGAAGACCGATCTTTTCAAGCTCTACAAAATGGAACAAAAGTCTTTAGAAAAACACTTAAGTGACTAGGTCTTTAACAAATGATGTGATTATTAACGGGTTTCTGACTGCCAGTTTTATTTTATTCTGTTGGTAGTTTCTTGAGACATATTTCAGTAGGCGTTGCTTACGGGGTATGCGCTAGGCGACTCCTTTGAGCTGTTGTTGTTTCCAACAATGCGTCAAATCCAATTAGACATGGACAAACCAACCCCCTATTAATAGGGTGTTGGGTTAGACCATACTTTTTGTGTGTGTTTGAGTGTGTGCGTAGTCACCTGGTCTCACTGGTACTCGTGCACCTTCTGCACCGGATGTCCACCTATAGAGACAGGGAACTTGAGATGAATGTCCGGCATGCTGGAGTCAAAGAAAAGCAGATAGTACAGGGCTAGGCACATGCCCAGGCTACTGATGCCGCCCAGATAGATGCCCAGCGAGATGAGACGAAAGGTTTTCGATTCGAAGAATGCCGGCGGCGGCTGCTCCTTGGGCAGACGCACATCGTCCGTCTCTGGATCCGCTAATAAATTTGCCGATTTGGCTGCCATCGCCATCGCGTCGCGCCACTTGAGGCCGCTGGCCAAGCGGTCGCTACTCTTATAGGGGATTCCAATTATGCAAATGATCTGAGAGGGGGAGCAACTAATGCGAATCGACATCTTGATTGACTTTGATTGACAGATCCCCCTTTGCTCTCTCTCACTCTTTGCAGGCATCGTGCTGGAGAAGCCGCGCAAGCAGGCGTCACTGAGGGAATACAGCTTCGAGGAGGCCGTCACGCTGACAGGTGTCGGCAGGTTCCACCTGAAGCTGCTGCTGATCTGCGGCCTCTGCTTCATGGCCGTCATGGTGGAGATAATGGGTGTGAGTCTAATAATGCCGCTAGTCAAGTGCGACCTGCAATCGACGCTGGAGCAACAGGGTCTGCTAGCCTCTGCGGGTTTTCTGGGCGTTGTGCTCAGTTCGCATGCCATGGGTTTTCTTGCGGACACTTGGGGTCGTGTGGCCACATTGCGCTATGCCATGCTCTTTAGCGCCATCAGTTCCATTGTCTCGGCCTTCTCTGTCAACATTTGGATGCTGATTGTGTGTCGCTTCTTCACGGGTTTCTTCATCTCCGGCGGACAGGCGTGTGTCTTCAGTTTGTGTGGAGAATTCCATGGGAATAAGTCACGAGTGCGTCATGTGACGCTACTCTCCTGCTTCATGTGCATCGCCATGATGTTTGCACCAGGTAAGTTTGGATTGAAGACTCTACATATAGTCTCCTAACCTAAGTTTTAATCACCCTATTTCAGCTGTGGCCATTGGAATCTTGCCCCTGAAACTGGATGCAATAGTGCTGGGTCTGCGCATGAGCTCATGGCGTGTCTTCCTTATCGCAGATGTATCCATTATTCTGTTGGCGCTGTGCGGTCTCTTTCTGCTGCCGGAGACACCAAAGTATCAGCTGGTACAGGGTCGCGTCGAGGAGGCACTGCAAACGTTGCGCAACATGTACACGCAGAATTCGGGTCGCCCTGCCAGCGATTACCCCGTGGAGCGTCTGCTCCAACAGAACGTGGGCGCCAGCTTGTCCAATGTGCATGGCTTCTGTGATGCCATCCGATTGATCTGGCAGCAGACAGTGCCGCTTTTCTACAAATCCCGCGTATTCCACACACTAAACATTTGCATCATTCAGTTTGCTATCTATGGCATTGCACAGGGTGTCTTCATGTGGTTTCCCACCATACTGAATGAGCTGGGCAAACCGAGTGCACAGAACACGCTGCTCTGCTCTGTGTTGCAGGGCATGAACTCAGGGGCTGCTGATGGCAACTCCTCCTCGCTGCAGACAGTGGAGGCGGTAGAGGCAGCATGCGACGCCTCGCCCGACATTGGCACGTATCAAGTGATGATCACCATCGGAGGCGCCTTCACCATCATATATCTGATATTCGCCTACACCATCGATCTGATTGGCAAGCGGAATCTGCTGAGTGAGTAGGGGTAGGGGGGATCTACGAGTAGGTATGGGGTTGGGTGCATCTAGGAGTTAAGTTGGATATGCAGTGGGTTGTTTTTGGCAAGACCCTAGGGTAAAGCATTAAAAACTGCATATTTAAGGTTATGGGGAGTTTTCTAGTTACTAGGTAAACTAGGTAATCTGGATTGAAGAAACAGACCAAACCAATTAAAAGGGGTTACCCCTTCTAACTAAGCTACTAGAAGTATAAAAGTCAAAAGGAATCTTAGGATATAAGGTGCCACTACGTTATAAGGTTTCAGCTGAGAGATTAGATTAGGTGCTTAAGAGGGTAACCAGTGTTGGAAAGTGACAAGATATAGGTTCTTCTTCTACTGAAAATTGGACTAACCACTAAGAAACAGACCAAGCCAATTAAAAGGGGTTACCCCTTCTAACTAAGCTACTAGAAGTATAAAAGTCAAAGGGGATCTTAGGATATAAGGTGCCACTACGTTATAGGGTTTCAGCTGAGAGATAAGATTAGGGTAACCAGTGTTGAAAAGTGACAAGATATAGGTTCTTCTTCTACTCAAAATTGGACTAACCCCATTTGATTTCGGGGTTAGCTAGGTGCAATTGATAACAAACCGATATGGTTATTCTCCTCCTTTTGTTACCATTTCTAATCAGCTTCGTTTCTATTCTATCCCCACAGTTAGCTGGATGATGATTACCATGGTATGTCTGGTACTATTGCACTATCTAACACAGTTCGCTCCACTCGTTATCGCACTGACCCTCGTGATGGCCATTGGTAATTGTGGTGGCCTGGTAAGCACCATGGCCATGGAGTTCTACCCCACACAGATCAATGCGATGGGCATGTGCTTCATCATGATGGTGGGTCGCCTTGGGGCGGTCTTTGGTAGCAACCTACTGGGTCGTCTATTCTTCAATAGCTGCGATCCTACGTTCTGGGCACTACTCGGCATTGTCGTAGTGCTCTCCGTAATGTCCTATTTTCTGCCCGATCAGTCACGATCCAAGGTCAAGGGGACGGAAATAAGTAATAAGTAGAAAGCTTGGCTCTTTACGAATTTAAGGCATAATTTAAGACAAAAAAATAAAAAATACTAAATGTATAAATAAATAAAATAATACTGTACGAAAGAAATACTGTTAGAAAAGAAGCGAACCGGTTCGAGAGGTAGCAGCACCTTCCGATTTCGACTTCTGAGAGAGTTGCCAGAGATTTCGAGCTTTAAAATACTAGAAAGTACTAAATGTTTAAACAAATAAAATAATAATACTGTAAGGAACAGAGAGCTAAAACCGAACCGGTTCGATAGGTACTGATTGTACCCTCTCTGCCTCTTCTTACGTAGAGTTACTAGCGATTTGAAGCTTATTACGGTTTAGTATTTCAAGAAAAATACTAGATATACAAATAAAATACTGCACAAAACATATTGCTAGCAAATATAGCGGGAAAATAAATCGAACCGGTTCAATCGATACTAAACCAAAGAGTTGCCAGAGATTTCGACCTTGATTCGGTTTCTACAGCATTTTCAGTAATTCTTCTGTGGCAGAAGAAAAGCTCTCGAACGGGAACGTGATAGAAGAAAAACGGGAATGGCAGAAAGAGAGAGAGAGAAAGAGTGGGAGGGGGACTAGGAGGAAAGGGGGTAAAACGAGAGCAATTGCATTGGAAATGGATTAAGTAAATGTTTGTGCTCGTTTCTGTAGCTGCAGTTGATGTTGTTGTTGTTGTTGTTGTTGTTGTTGCAGTAGTTGTTGTTGTTGTTGTCAAAGTTGTCTATGTCGTTGCCGCTGCCGCTGCCACCGCTGGCTGCATTAACATTCCTGGCATTACCCCTCGTGGGGGCACACGCACATACACACACAGGTGGGCGGCAAGGTGAGCAGCGAAGTAGAAGGGGTGAGGAGGGGGGGGGAGGGGGGTGTGGTCCATAGAGTCACTTGTGTCGCCACTAAACGCATTCCGCGTGCCGTCTGCATCGGGAATCGTTCACAGCGCGCTTTTTATTTACGCAGCCAAAGTTGTTTGCTCCGACGACGCGACGACCAAGTGGAGTCTCTGGTCCGCTGCAGCTGCCAATCATAAATACGGGTACGTAACACACACGTTGTCACACACACGCACGTAAGGAGACTTGCCTAACTGCGCATTTGTCGACTTATATGGCATGTGGAAAGAGAGATAACCACATAACAACTGCCAGTCCCAGTCCCAGTCGGAGTCGGAGTCGGAGTCGACGAGTCCCACTGCCAATGCCACTGCCAGTGCCACTGTAGCTGGCAGCTCCTCCACTCCTCTTGGCCAGTCCCCACTGCGTGCGTGCAGTTGCTCACTTCCAAAACGGAGTAAATTAGCCCACACCCACCGCCGTTGGCCGCCAGCTCAAGATCCAAGCTTCAATATGGCCTAATGCAGCGGTAGCTTTAGCTAGTTCTTCTTCTCGCTCTTCTATTCCTTTTCCCACTTCTTCTTCATCTTTCCCGTCTACTCCTTCTTCTTCTTCTAGCCCTACTCTCCTCTCTCTACTCCGTCTTCTTTTCCCCCTCACTTGTTGCCATTCCAGCTGGATTCTGGCTAGACATTATATGGCATGATAAGACTTCGATAAATTTACTTAGTTATATCTTCATGAACAGATTTGCAGATTTAAGTAGGAATGCATCTTATAAACTTTAACCTTTTAAGGTATATTGTATATATACTTGTGCATATCTTATTATAATCCTAACTCAATTCATTATAATAATCTGTATATGTATATGATCGGAAGAATGTTACTTATAAATTGATCTATATGATCCGTATTATCAGTATAATCTATCACATTTCCAAGCTACACGCATATATAATTTATCTATTATTTTATATATTCTTCTAAAGTGTACTTTATATTCCACTATATTCTTAGGGAGATCCCCTTTTTGATCCTAACCTTCCCTACCTAACCTTCCTTTACCTAAAGCATAAGGAATATTCATACCTGATCTATAAAGTTCTGATAATTGTAGTAACATAATATACCTTTTTGTTTATCTAATCTCTCTATATAGGTTATATCGCATAATCGAAATAAGTTATCGAAATTAGTTTTTAGTTCTGCCATAAAGTACCCACGCAACCCAAAGTGAGCTA
Organism: Zaprionus ghesquierei; assembly: GCA_018904095.1. Classification (NCBI taxonomy): domain Eukaryota; kingdom Metazoa; phylum Arthropoda; class Insecta; order Diptera; family Drosophilidae; genus Zaprionus; species Zaprionus ghesquierei. The sequence continues at coordinate 15,164,417 of JAEIGP010000394.1, read as the reverse complement.
AGCAAATAGTTAACTACAAATGGAACTATCTCTTCTATAGTCTATTTCTCTGATTTGCATACATTAGTCCGTTATTTCCCCCCGCCTAATTATCGATAGTCTTATCGATGTGCGACTCTGCAAACAGCTTAATGAGTTCGATTTTTTTTTCGCTGCATCGACAGCAACATCAAATCTGAACTTAATTCATTGCCCCCAACCTCGCCCCCCCCCCCTCGCTACGCCACTGCACCTGCCCCGCTGCAGACCTAGATTTCTATTTTATCTGCTGCGGTTTTTTTTTTTTGTGGGCGTGGCCGCTGCAGTGTGGGCCGTGGCTGTGGCAGCGGCTGCGACTAATGTCGCGGCAATTAAGCGACCGCAAGTGGCGTTCATCAATCATTGACAGAGGGAGGGAGGAGGCGAGTGGTGGGAAGGGGGAAGGGGAAGGGGGAGCTAGGTGCTGGAACGGCAGTCTGTTGACCCTGGTGGTGGCGCTCGGCTACGTTGACGGACTGCTAACTGGGTAACAAGTGGAAGAGCTGACAGAGTTGCCCCACGTAGCGACGTGCCGTGAAATAAAATCGGACAGAGAGAGAGAGAGAGAGACAGAGAGAGGAAGAGAGGGAAGAGGGGGCATTGAAGACTGGTAAAAGTCGCACGTCCAAATGGAGCAGCATCTCTTGGCAAATGGCAACAAGCAAACGGCAAAAATAGTTAAATAGTCGACTTAGGCAAATTGGCACGAGGCCATGTCCAGGAGCGGCACAGCGGGAGGAGTAGAGCACCCCCTTTCCCGCTCCCCTGCCTGCCCCTCCTCCTTCTTCTTCTTCTTCTCCTTCTTCCCCTTACAAAGTGTGCCGAGCGAGAGGGAAGCAGGCAACGTTAATAGATTTACACGCCACAACAGAAACGGGAAACGGCTGCAAAAGAGACAGCAACAGCAGGAGTAAGAGAGAGAGAGGGAGAGGAAGAGGGAGAGAAGCAACTGCTGCTGCTGATGATGATGCCAAATTTAAAAAGTGGATTGCGCATGCGTGGAATGGGAATGAGAATGGGCACAGAGCAGCGCAGTCCACACACACACACACACACTCGACTATATCCAGACAGCGGTTAGATAGCACAGATTATGACGATGGCGATGGCGACAACTGGCCAATGCGGTGGCAACATTGTTGCTACAGTTATCCAGTTATCCATTTGCGCCATCTGCGGCTAATGAAGCGAGCGGATATTCTGTTTATACCCAATGCCAGCGATAACGATAAATCAAATTGGCAGAGCCAAAAAGCATTAGCCATAATTGTCAGCTGCGTGTCGGGTGGCAACGCTGGCAGCAAGTTGAGGTAGCTTTGGGGAGTGAGTGGGAGGTACTTCAAATTGTATGCTAAGGGTGGACTTAACAAATTTATAGCAACTTTATAGCAACTCGAGTGTTTATAGCAACTTTATAGCATCCTTAAAGCAAGTGGGAAACTATCTTAATGTTTATGTATATAAAATAATAGCTTGTGAAAATTTATAGCAACGTTTATAGCAACTATATATGTACATATATAATATAATGTGTATACTCCTTAATGCATGTACATACAAATCAGTCTACGCACTGTTTATGCAAATTTATATTACTTTTTATAGCAATCTGCCATAAAACTTAATGATTCCCTTTTACTCTCCCTTGATTTGCTTCTGGGCTAAGTTTGTAAAACAAAACCATTTACAGCACTTTTATAGCAACCCGACAACTCTGCTCTGCAGAATTATACCCACATACATACATACGCATACATATGTATGTATGTATGTATGTATATACACAAGCCCGCTAGAGTTCGCATGCAAGTTGATCTCATGAGCTGCGCCCCTTTTATGGCACTTTTATAGCAAAGCGCTTGCCATCAATTAAATAAAATAACTGTTATACACAAGTGTCGCTCGACAAAATATTCACCTCCCATCGAGCTGGAGGAGCTGGGAAAAATAACTACGCCCATTGTCTTCTGCAGAACAACAACAACAACAACTACAAGCAAAAGGAGAGAACTAACTCATCGCCAGATATCTGATTGAGTTATCAGATGCGACTATCACGCAAGCGGGCAAACAACATGCATTGTCTTTGCCATAAAATGCAGAAAAGACAGAGAGAGAGAGAGACAGACAGACAGAGAGAAGAACAATTGCCGTTTTTCAACACACACGCCTGGCATAACGGTCGCAAAATATCTGCAAATCGAGAATATTTCGATCAATGCGCATATGTAGGCAAAAATATCGCGATGCAAAGCCGAAGACGCAGTCAAAGTCACAGCCGAAGTTTGCATGCGTGTCGCAGAAGAGAGCGAGAGAGAGAGACAAAAGCGCAGACGCAGACGACGACGACGACGATGATGACGATGATGACGGCGACAGCGACGACGTCGACGCCCGCCAAGTCAAACGTTATTTAATCAGAATCGTAAAGGCAAAGGCACAGCCTGACGGGCCGCACCGACAGCGGGACGGCGTCTCAGCAGCGTCTGCTGCGGCAAATAACAGCAACAACAGCGACAGGTGCCTGGCAGCAACAGCAACGGTGGCGGCGGCAACGGCGGCAGCGGCTGAAAGAAAAATGCAGAAAGAAATAAAAGCTGGCGTGTGGAGTATGCAGCACCAGCAGAAGCAACAGCAACAGCAGCAGCCGCAGCCGCCGCGACGGCCAATCAATTCTGAGAAATGAAAACGCCGTCTTCGGCTACGTCGTTGTTGTTGTCGTTGCTGGCACAATTGTGCGATGGCTGCCAACAGGCAAAGCCAGAGCCAGAGCCAGCGCCAAACCAAAAGGCTGCGCAGCTAGCGCAGCAGCAGCAGCCGCAGCTACACATAAACACAAAAGAATGCGAAGAAATGCAAAATGCAAACACCACGAGCCACTTTCCAAATGCATTCATGATGTTTACCGTTGAAATGCGCCCAGTTGCCAGCCGTCGTGTGTGTATGTGTGAATAAGTGTGCAAAAGAGAGACAGACAGCATCTGGCGCGCAGACCAAGCGAGAGAGCATCGCGACGCTGCTGCTGCTGCTGCACTGGCTCACAAATGAGGAGAAAAGCACAGGCGCATCAGCTCACACATACACGCACACATACCCACGCGCACAGGTGCTGACAGCAGAGTTGCCAGTTGCGTTGATTTATATGCAATGCAGCCAAGCGGGCTTTGAGGTTAAATGTTAAAAAGCTGCAAAGGTGTGTTAGCTTTAACATACATAATTCTTAAAATAATTATAATTAAACTTTTATTTCTATAGTCAATTTTAAACAATAACGTTTTTTTTTTTATAAGCGTAAATGCCATTAATCATAAATTACAAGTTAAATATGAAAATATTTCCCAACAGTTTGGCAACTCTGCCAACAGCCACCTGAAATTAGCCAATGCCAACGTCGCGCCGCGTCGTGCTGCTGACGACGAGCTTAAAATTCAAGTTCAAGTGCGCGTCAGCGTCGACTGCGCGCGTTGTAACTGTGACTGTCTGCAGCTCAATGAGCTGAACTGAACTAAACTGATCCTACAGGAGCGGCTTGCTGCTGCCAGCAAGGTTGCCATTTCAGGCGCCCAATTGTCAAATGATTCTCTCTCCTGCATTTGTCCATCTAATCAGCCGAACTGTGCAAGCGAGCGAGCGAGCGGCAGCAACAAGTGCTAATTGGAGGCGATGCCACTGTGCGAGTTCTATGCGCACAGCACCGTTCGACAGCGCTGCCTGTGCTCATTTGTGCAGTCGACGTCGAAGTCGCGACGCGTCGCGTCGCCTCGATATCGTTGAGAGCTTCGGCGCAGCCAGGCAGCCAGTCACAGGCGGCTGGCTGCGGCTGTCTCTGCTTCTATCTCTGCTTCTGCGCAGCCGCAGCAGATTTGCGGCCCCCTTTTCTCTGTGAGTGTATGTGTGTGTGTGTGTGTGTGTGTGCTTGCTCGCTCTGCGCTCTTGCAGTGTGTGTGTGTGTGTGTGTGTGTGCGTTGCTTGTCTTGAATTTCTTCTTCTGTTCCCGACAGTTACATTACGAGGCCAAAGAAAGTATCTTGGCTGGCTCGCGTGTATTTCGCGTTCGTCGCTCGACGAGTTCACACGTCTTTGGCTCGCTTGGCTCGCTTAAACAACCTAGCACAGAATCCGCATTCGACTCCGGCCTGCGACTCCGGACTCGGACACTTTATCGAATACAATTGCGATTCCGTTGCCGTTTGCCGTTTGATTCTGTTTCCGAGATCCGCATTCGAATTCCGCGCGGATCGTGTACGAGTCTCGCCCTCGCGTGTGTTCGTGTGTGCGTGTTTTTATCAGTGTATTAGCGTATTTTTTTTGTTGTTCTTATTGTTGTGGTACTCGCAGTTACCGTTATTCGCGGCGCACACACGCACAGACCGAGCAAACGACTAAAGTGAGTAGTGAGTGTTGTTGTTATTGTTGTTGCTGTTGTTGTTGACTACAAAAATATACTATGGGCTTAGCACCTGCATAACGCACTCAAGCAAATGAACCGTTACGCCTCGCAAATTTTTTCTTGTTTTTGTTGATTTTTTTTTGTTTCCAACCCACTGTGCCAAACCCAATCGAACTTAAAGTGTGCGCTAAACGATTCCAATTGGACTCGGCGGCCTGTCAAACAGGACACACAACGCAGCAACAACAAAACACAAAGCAGTAGAAGAGAAGGAGAGCAACCGCAGAGGAAGAAGGAAACACAGACGCAGCAACTGCATCAGCCGAGCCGATTAACCAGTCAGCGCAGGGGGGGAACGGAGGGGAGGGTGGCAAACGGACTCGGCATTTCATGCTTTCTAATTTTTCCCAATTAGCACAAAAGAGCTTAGTGCGCTCTCTCTCTCTCTCGCACACGCTCGCTCTGCAGCCAATTGAGAATCGAAATCAAAAATAAAGATTTTCTATTGCGGATGCGCAGCAAAGCGCAATCGCGCAGTCGCTGCGCTGCCGCAGCGCTGCAGCAACAAAAGCTGTGAAGACATTAAGCGAATCATTACACACAAATCAAAACACACACAGCGCGCACTGTAAAAACGAAACGACCCACAAAAAGTCGCTTGTCATCGTCCAGGCTTAACCCACTCTCTTTGCTTGCTCTCACGCTGCATGGATCTGCTCTCTCAAATGCAGTGCTTACTTATTGTCAATGCCATTCACATTCCCATACAGGCACACGCACACGCACACAGCGAGAGAGAGAGTCACGCCTGCACCTGCGCCTGTGCTGCTGCTGTCTCCGTTTTGCGTTGCTTACAGCGGTAGGCAGAGAGTGCTGGCGCGAGAGCGCAATTGAGAGAGTGCTAGAGAGAGCGCGCACAGACAAATGTGTCAAATGGCAACTAATCACTAATCAGTTGCCATCATCAGCCGCATCGTCACCGTCTGTCTCTCTCTCTCCATCATCAGCGCAGACTTTTTCAACTTTTCAATGTGAAAAATTCTTTATGATCTACCCCGACCCCAAGAGTTGCAGACACTACCACTTGCCCCCTCTTTCTCTCTCTTCCCCTCCTGCTGCCAACAACTCCAGTTCGTGGCAACATTTCTCTCGTGCTGGTCGCTTCGGCTGGCTTGGCTGCTGGCCTGGCCTGGGCTGAGGCTCTTTGGTTGCTTGGCTGGTTCTTATTTACGTTACGTGTTATGCAGCGCGGTCTGCCGATTTCACTTCATCTTTATCTTCTACTTACACACACACACACACACATAGACACACACTTCGTGCAGTCTAACTGTATGCGTGTGTCTGGCGCTGCCGCTGCCGCTGCTGCTGCTTCTTCTTTACCGTAATTTTTTGTCGTTATTTTGTTATTTATTTATTTTTTCGTTTCGTTGATATATTTTATGCACTTACGCCGGACTCACGCGCGCAGCTTTTAAACTAAGTCGGCAGAGCAAATAAATCGTTGACAACACACACACTTACACACACACACACATACATACATACGAGCGCACACAGCAAAGTTCTCAACGCGCAGCCGAAGAGGAACGAGAGCGAAATCGTCGTCGTGCTCGCAGAAGAGTTTTACACCAGGACACTCCATCTGCCTTGAACCGGTAAGTGGCAAATGCAAAAGGGGAAAGATGCGACTATGTAGCGTCGCGTCTAAGTAGTATGGCATGGTATACTATGTATGGCAGTTTGAAAGCTTAACTTACCTATAATCTTTGTCTCGCACGTGGTGGATTTTAAAATCTACAATGTGTATTGTATTTGCTTGTGGAACTTAAGTTAAGTATGCGCGGTGAACTTTCTACGTACAAAGCGGTGCTATAAATGTTGCTATAAAAATTTATTATGGCAGTTTTTTATGGGCAGCACTTTTGAAATAGTAGAAATTATATGAAAGTTTTTTTTTTAAATAAATAGAGTGAGAGATAGTTAGATAGAAAGAGAGAGAAGACATGGGGAAAGAACAAAATTCCTTTTAAAAATTGTTTTGTTTCTTCTTCAAACTCTTGGGAATCTTCCATAGCCCAAAGAAAGTCTGCATGCCTGCAGGCCAAATATTTTGGCATACACACACACACACACACATACACACACATATTTCGCTCAGTGTACGAATGTTAATTAGGCAGCTAATGAACCTAATGAGTTCGCATATCAATCAAAGGCAAACAAATCATTGATCAGACAGCTCGAAACAGATAGAGAAGGAGACAAAGAGAGAGCGAGAGAGAGAGGGAGAAGACAAATGCATTTGATCCGCTTCTCTTGCAGTACATTAAATGCACCGTTAACTACTTCGAATTCTAATCAAGCCGATGCGACAAACCAAAGAGCGCCGCACGGTGGCACAATAAACTCAATTCCTCGCGCCAGTTGCAAAAAAAAACAGAAAGAGAGGTAGAGAGAGAGAGAGAGATAGACAAACCACAACAGGCACACACACACACACACAAGCACACACACACAGGCACATTAAGCGAGACAGGTAACAAACACGCGACTTGGCCATAAATGCAAAGCCAAGTTGCAAGTTGCAAGTTGTTGTCGTTGTCGCATCTGTTGCAAGTTGGCAAACGAAGATCAGCAACGTTGCCAGTCGACAGTGCCCCCATCTGTAACTGTGTCTAGCTTGGTGTGCGTGTGTGTGTGTGTGTGTGTTGGCCTCAAATCATATGCTCTGCCAACATGGATCACCCCAAAAAGACGGACGTGAGCGCGTCCCAATGACGCAGACGCGCCGCTTTATGGCCAGAGGCTGCGGTGCAGGGGGCAGAGGGGGACGGTGGGCGTGGCTGCACATGTACACGTCAATCGATGTTTGTTTGTTCTTCGTTTGAATTTCATTCATTGCCTTTGGCAATAAAACAACAACATCCACATTAGCATCCACATTAGCATCCACATCAGTTTGTCGCTGACAGGTAACCCTCCCCCCCCCCGATTCCCTTGCCAGTTTCGCCAGCTTCTCTGCGCAGAATACGGAAACAGATACAGCTACAAATCGCTATCTATAGATACATTCACAGCTAGCCAAGTATCTCACAGATACATTTGAACTGGCCAAATGCGCGAGGCCTTTCTTCTGCTTCGACGAAAAAAATGTTAATTCGAGCTTAACAAGCTCAGCTCATGCGTTTCTTCTTCTTCTTCTTTGTCTTCTTTGCCGTCTAACTGTTCTTTTGCCTTTCTACACAGACACAAAGCAAACAATTTGACCCCCCCCTTGCCCTTCTTCATCTCTCGATCGCCCTCGATGCGCGCCATGCATTCCAATAATGAAATGGAAATTTTTATTTTCGAAGACACCTTCTGCGCCTGCATCTCACAATGAGAGAAAAAAGGGAGAGTGACGAAGATCATGATGATCATGATCGTGATTATGATGCATATGGAAATTCATATAGATACATAGTTTGCCATTCTCTTGTTAATGCAAGCATTAATATTGAGAATTTCTAGAAAGGTGTCATATCGAAAGTTTCCACTGTATAATCTGGAATCAATATATACCTTATAGTTATAACTCTTTTCTGGGTTAGTATCAAATATAATTGGAAATTAGTTAGCATTATTAAAAACTGAATTTACTTTCCATTTTAACCCTTATACTACTAAGCAAAACGTTTCTTCTGTTTAGATTCATTCTGAGTCGAGCTAAACTCTTATGTTTTAGTTCTAAGGTAGTCAATGTATGTCAGCTAGTCTCTTTTCACAGTCTTCTCAGCCTTAGCATACCCTATAGAGAACCTAATCGAGAACTTGAAAACTTTACAGTCTTTTAAGCTAAAATGCTAAGAGGCCCTAAAAAATACCCGCAAAATTCTATTGAAGAAGACAACAATACGATTGTTTTAGAACTTATTGAAAATCGATCTAAAAACATTTAGAGAAACTTTGTTTGACATAAAAAAGAACTTATGCTTGGGTCTTAGGCCAAATTTCCGCTATATCTGAGTATCTTTATGTAATATAGGTTTAATAGGTCAAATTTATCAAAATTTATTCAAATTTTTCTTAGTAATTTAATATATAGTGTAGTTCTTATCGGTGGAATTGGCTTAACAATACCGCTATATCTTAGTCATTTTATAAAGAATTTTTATAGTTTTATTTAGAAAATATATGCACAGTATTCTATGAAGTTTTTATAGCATAGATCTATTAGGTCGAATTCACTGAAATACCGCTAAAACTTGGCAAAAATTTTATTATAATGATTATTATGATTTACAATTAATCAAACTTATATTTACTTAATTAAAAAAAAAAAAAAAAAAAAAAAATTTACTTAGCTATTTTCCGGCTAAAACCTAGGCGTACTTCTTGGCTTTAGCTCTAAAACAGTTTTTGTCCAGTCATACCACATAGAGGGTTGTGGTATTCACACAGTATTCTATGAAGTTTTTATAGCATAGATCTATTAGGTCGAATTCACTGAAATACCGCTAAAACTTGGCAAATTTTTATTATAAATGATTTACAATTAATCAAACTTATATTTACTTAAATTAATAATTACGTATTGTCTACAAACTGTAAAAATAAAAAAAAAAAAATATTTACTTAGCTATTTTCCGGCTAAAACCTAGGAATACTTCTTAGCTTTAGCTATAAAACAGTTTTTGTCCAGTCATACCACATAAAAGGTTGTGGTATTCACACAGTATTCTATGAAGTTTTTATAGCATAGATCTATTAGGTCGAATTCACTGAAATACCGCTAAAACTTGGCAAGTTTTTATTATAAATGATTTACAATTAATCAAACTTATATTTACTTAATTATTAATTTACGTAGTGTCAGGCTGTAAAAAAAAAAAAAAAAAAAAATATTTACTTAGCTATTTTCCGGCTAAAACCTAGAAATACTTCTTGGCTTTAGCTATAAAAGAGTTTTTGTCCAGTCATACCACATAGAGGGTTGTGGTATTCACACAGTATTCTATGAAGTTTTTATAGCATAGATCTATTAGGTCGAATTCACTGAAATACCGCTAAAACTTGGCAAGTTTTTATTATAAATGATTTACAATTAATCAAACTTATATTTACTTAAATTATTAATTACGTATTGTCTACAAACTGTAAAAATAAAAAAAAAAAAAAAAATTTATTTAGCTATTTTCCGGCTAAAACCTAGGAATACTTCGTAGCTTTAGCTATAAAAGAGTTTTTGTCCAGTCACACCACATAGAGGGTTGTGGTATTCACACAGTATTCTATGAAGTTTTTATAGCATAGATCTATTAGGTCGAATTCACTGAAATACCGCTAAAACTTGGCAAATTTTTATTATAAATGATTTACAATTAATCAAACTTATATTTACAGGCTGTAAAAAAAAAAAAAAAAAAAAAAAAAAAATGACTTAGCTATTTTCCGGCTAAAACCTAGAAATACTTCTTGGCTTTAGCTATAAAAGAGTTTTTGTCCAGTCATACCACATAGAGGGTTGTGGTATTCACACAGTATTCTATGAAGTTTTTATAGCATAGATCTATTAGCTCGAATTCACTGAAATACCGCTAAAACTTGGCAAATTTTTTATTATAAATGATTTACAATTAATCAAACTTATATTTACAGGCTGTAAAAAAAAAAAAAAAAAAAAAAAAAAAAAATGACTTAGCTATTTTCCGGCTAAAACCTAGAAATACTTCTTGGCTTTAGCTATAAAAGAGTTTTTGTCCAGTCATATCACATAGAGGGTTGTGGTATTCACACAGTATTCTATGAAGTTTTTATAGCATAGATCTATTAGCTCGAATTCACTGAAATACCGCTAAAACTTGGCAAATTTTTATTATAAATGATTTACAATTAATCAAACTTATATTTACAGTCTGTAAAAAAAAAAAAAAAAAAAATTACTTAGCTTTTTTCCGGCTAAAACCTAGGCGTACTTCTTGGCTTTAGCTAGAAAACAGTTTTTGTCCAGTTATACCACATAGAGGGTTCTGGCCATATACCGTTACCCCCCTCAACTTGTGTGTTCCCACACAGAAGCCTCGAGCAATTTGAACCCGGCGAGAGCCGGCGGCAACAGTTGCCAATTACTGCAGCGCACACAGAGGGTGGAGATGCGGTAGACCCCCAAGTTTCCATTAGCCGATAGCCGGTACCCATTAGCCTGGCTAGGTAGGTAGGTTGGCTAGGTAATAAGACCAGTTCGGGCGGCCAGTCTAGAAACCAGTTTAATTAAAATCGGGCGCAAAAGAAAGTGAACCATTTGGAAATGTATTTCCACAGTGTGTGTGTGTGTGTGTGTGTGCAGTTGGCGTGCCTTATAGTTTTTCTAATTAACATTAAAACGGTTTTTTTTTTTTGTACATATTTTATTTTATTTTTTTTTTTGTTCAGTTTTCTTGCTGCACTTTTGCATTGTGCAGAGCGTCGAAAACGTAGCGCATTTTGCAGCTAACTGCGTTTTGTTTGGTGATTTACCGTTTAGTCTGTGATTATGTGCAGCTATGTGTGTGTGTGTGTGTGCGGCAATTCGAAAGTGGTCTTTGAAAAAAAAGCCAATTTTCTCAAGCCAAACCGCCCAAATAGCGTTTGATGGCGTTTGGCTTGAAAGAAAAAGTGAAAACGTGTGCGACAATTTTTTTTTTCTGCCACTTTTCCATTTCATTTGAGTTCGATACGTAAATGTTGCACAAAGCCAAGACGAGATGTGGCAGGTAGCAGCTGGCAGCTGGCAAAGCTGCAAAGCCTTAGCCGAATCCTCATTCATTCAATGCAGCATTAGCATTAATTAAGCTGCAGCCAAGCGTGCAACATGCTTGTGGCAAGCCTATCCCCCACTTCCCCCACCCCCTTGCCAGCTGGTGCACACTTTCTTTGGCTTACATATTTAGAGCCAGACAACGACGACTTTGGCTTTAAGTAGATCCCGGCCAGGTGGGCATCGCTTAATTGGGCGCCACATGGTGTGGCACGAGGCACATGCAAAACAGTTAGACAGGTTTACCTGTTTGTCTCTGTTGTTGTTGTCGTTGTTGATTTTCAATTCCGATATGCTATAGACAGTTCGGACAGTTCTTTTACAGTTACGGCTACAACTTTGGGAAATCTTGTCTAATTAGCCAACTTTAGCTAAGAGTGAAAACCAACAACAACAACAACAACAGCAACAAAAGACGAGCGCAAAAAAGAGAAATTAATTGGGCGCAAATTAAAGAGAACAACAACAAATAGCTTATATACATATGCATGTGCTTTATTATCTGTTGAACGGACAGCTAAACAAACGGACAGACGGACGGACGGACGGACGGGCAATTTACCGTTTTGTTTGTTCAAATCGCATTTCTATTGATCGCTCTCGCTCAGCTCAGCTCAGCTCAGACAATTTACAGTTCTGCCAAGAGATTCTGTTGACCGCATTTTTGCGCTTGAACAACAACACGAGCAAAAGATACTGTATCTGTATCTGTAGCTGTAGCTGTAGATGTAGCTGTAGATGTAGATGTATCTGCAGCCAAGCGTTGTTCGATTGAAAGCAGCGCGCCGGCAATTTCGATTTCATTTTCACCTGTTGCTGCTGCTTTTATTATTATTGCTATTGTTGTTGTTGTTGTTGTTTGGTAAAAGTGTGCAAATATAAGAAATATTCAGCAACAACAACTTCGACAACAACTTGGACAACAACAACAACTGCGCACAGCAATCATAAAAGAGAAAAAAGAATCAAAGCTCAGTTGACTCCATTGTCGTAGGTAGTTGTTGTTGTTGCTGTTGTTGTCTGTGATTATTGCTCTGTTGTGGGTTGGTCCATCTGATTGACGGATTGATTGATTGATTCATGCCAGCATGCGGCCTCTTTCATGCTGTGGCGCAGTGAAAGTGCTGCATGTGCCGCAGGTGTTGGTTGTGGCAATAAACACGCAGAGCGGCTGAAACACTTAGAGCAATACCGTTAGGCGACAACAACAGCAATCGATAAACGATAGCAAATGCAACTTATCGAAATGAGGCAGCAGTTTGCTATTGATTGCATGAAATTCCCAAGCAGTTTCCTAGCTAAGCAGACTAGTTTTGTCAATCAGAAAATACCCTGTAATTGCAAGCAGCAATGTTTTTTATTTATATTTATTTCTGTTTTATTTATTTAATTTTTTTACATTTTTAATCTACAGTCTAGAATTAATATGAACTTTTTTTTATTCTCTACTTCTTTCTTCTTTGATAAATGCCAGTTCAATCTTCTCGATCTTAACTTATTTAATTGGATATATGTATACATATTATACCTTAACTAGTCTATTATCTATTATAGTCCATTTAATCCTTTAGATCTATATCTATATATTTATATCAATATCTATAAGATAGATCTATATCTTAAAAACGCACCGCAGTTAAAACAAATTAACATTTTCATTCAAAAAGTTATTGAGACCATAAACCCACGCTATAATCTTCCTATATCTCTATAAAGTACAAATTTCCTGAAATTCTTCACTTCAATTATTTATTTCAAGCCAAATATGGCATCAATGCGAATCACTCTGTATGGCTCACATGGCTCACAACGAGCGCCAACGCAAGTGAAAAGCGGGAATTGAGCTTTAGCCTTCAACCCCTGACCCCTTGTGCCTGTGCCTGACCCAGAGCAATTACTCCAGTCAAGATGTTTTTGTTTTGTTTTCTTTTTTTTTTTGGGGTCCCGAGAAATTGGCAAAGGTTAAGTGCGACCTTGGGCTGTCAAGCGGTACAAGTGATCGTGCAACAAACTGTTGCGGCAAGGTTTGTTAGGTTAGGTTAGTAGTTAGGCTATGTTTTAGGTAAGTTGCTAGCCTAAGTTATTGGACTCTCCATCATATACAATTACATTTCTGTTCCTCTCGATAAGTTAATATAGCATTCGAAAAGGAATACCAATCGCATGCCACATTGCCTCGATGACTTAATAATCGATAACTTACACACTTACAGCAAAAGCATTCGCGTACATCAAATGCATCTGCAGTTCTATATTATATAGCTTCCTAATGAATCAATTTATTTTCATTGACCAAATGAAAACAAACCGTCGCCGCACAGTGGTGTGAAAAGCAAATAGAACTGATTAATAATGTACAGCCAATCGCTTATTGAGATGGGTCAGTTATTAACGAACTACAAGACCTATTCAAAAAGCTTTTCATGCGAGTTTATAGCGATGATAAAACAAAATTTGTCAGATTGAAATAATTATAGCAAAGCTTTTGACTTATACAGAAACTGTCGACACGCCCCGATGATCGACAACGAAATTAAATATAATTAAAATCGCATCTGAAAAATTATTAAGATAGTATTTTAAAATATGCTTTAATAAAACACAACTAATTACTTCTCTATCCCTTTCGCACTTACAGCAATTGGCGCAGCGCCCACATCGCCAGCATGTGGAGCCCACAGAAAGGCCCTACACGGCTGTGGGACCTTAGGTTTAGTAGCTGTATATTTATCTTACATTTATTGGTGAGTATACGCATTGGAAAACTATTTAAAATTGATCTACACTGATCGAGAACATATCTAAACTATAATATAGAATATTTGTTATACCATGTTTTAAAGATATGTTATCTCTAAATTTTGATATGGGGCAAAGGCCTCTCGTTTTTTGTTGGCCCAGTCGATTCAATGATAACAGAAAAGCTTATTGACCAAGGCCTTCAATATAATGACTTGCTGAGAGTGATCGTACAAGTTAATATATGAAAGAGAGAGCGACATTGTAGCTATAGATTGTTTACAAACTAAAATTAAAAAAAATATCGTAATCTATATAGGGTTTTAGATCTCTCCTTACACATAGAGATCACCAGAGTTAAGTTACGATCGATTTTTTGTTAATAGAAAACTATCATTTTTTTTTATTGGAAACACACATAGCACAAAAAAATATATAATTTAAATACTTATTTATCTTGGAAACGAAACGATCGATCGCCTAGAACTTCTCGCCCACGGGCTTGATGGTCAGCTCTTGGATCTGCACAGTGGGTGGCGTGAGTAGGCAATAGCTGATCGCATCGGCAACATCCTCGGAGCGCAGCATAGGGAACTCGCCAATGTCGGGTAGGTTTTCCTTATTGATAATTTCCGTATCGACGGCACCGGGGCTGATGCTCTAAAAGATCGAAAAATAAGTGTGAGAGGATCAGTGAATGTTTCCCTTCCAAGGAGTGGTTATCATGACTTACTGTAATCTTGGTCTTGGTGCCCTTGTTGAGGAACTCCTGACGCAGCACCTCGGTAAGGGCGGTGATCGCATGCTTGGATGGAGGATACATGTTAAGGCTGACGCCGGGCACAATGGGCACACGATGCCCAACGACGCTGTTCACAATGACAATGTGACCATCGTCCACCTTGCGACGCTGTAGCGACTGGAATACCTCACGGGTGGCCCAGGCAACACCCAAAACATTTGTCTCCAATGTGGCACGCAAATCGGCGCTGTTGCCCGCATCGACAACCGATGTGTGACGCACAATGCCAGCGTTATTTACCAACACATCGGCACCGCCCAGATTCTTGTCGATCCATGCGAATGTCTCGATCACCTGTTGCTCATCGCTAATGTCGCACTTATGATAATGGAAACGTGCAGCCTGATCTGCGGGCAGCTCAGCTTTCAGCTCCTGCAGGCGATTCTCGCGGCGTGCCAGGCCAACGACAACGAAACCCTTGGCCACCAAATCTTTGCAGCAGGCAGCTCCGATGCCCGAACTGGCGCCGGTCACAACAGCGATGCGATTCAACCAACGATTCATGGTGTTTCTTTCAATTCGATTTGCGAGCGAT
Source organism: Zaprionus ghesquierei (assembly GCA_018904095.1). Classification (NCBI taxonomy): domain Eukaryota; kingdom Metazoa; phylum Arthropoda; class Insecta; order Diptera; family Drosophilidae; genus Zaprionus; species Zaprionus ghesquierei. Next base: position 15,149,155 of record JAEIGP010000394.1, on the reverse strand, counting down.
CCCAAACTGATGGTTGCGCTCTCGCGTTTTTGGCTTTTATAGCTCGCGCCCGTTTGGCGGAAGCTTAACTCGTTGTGCATGGAACCCCGCGTCGCGCGACTCGCTCCCTTGCTCCCTATACGACGTACGCTTATCTAAAAGCGTCGCGTCATGCTGATAGCCCATTTACCCACTGTCCACTTGCCGCTAACCTTGACGCAAAAAGCTCGCTCTCTCGCTCTCTCTCTCGTGCTCTCTCTCGTGCTGTCTGCGCAAGCTTTGCGTATGCTCAAACATATCAGCAAAAAAGTTCTGGAAGAAATGAAAGCTAAGTCTGCGAACTACACTTTTGGGGTGTGCAAACTACATATGGTCGCGCCTATGCACAGTGGGCAAAGTTAGACAAAAAAACCTAAATTTTTATACTCGCTACTCATAGAGTAGCAGGGTACTATAACTTTGTTTGAACCGAAAATGTATGTAATTGGCAAAAGGAGACACATCTCTGACCCCATAAAGTCGATATAGCTCTGTCCGTCTGTCTGTCCGTCCGTATGAACACCTAGATCTCAGCTATTATGAGAGCTAGGACTACCAAATTTGGTGACAATATGTGTCATTATTGCACGCTGATCAAGTTTATTTTGGATTTTGGCCACGCCCCCTTCCGCCCCCGTAAAACGAAAATAATGCATTACGGGCGCAATTATGGTGACATATTGTAGTTTTTCGGTTTATACAATCCGATCTCTGATGGGTAGCTGGGTAGCGGATCGAGCACACTCGACTGTACCTTTTTTACTTGTTTCTAATATTTTGCTATAAATTTGCTAAAAAGCAGCAAAAAAGTGACGCCACGAACAGGTTAAACCCAAATTTTGTAAAACTTTTTATAGCTCACGCTTAGTTAACTTTTTGCTAATCTCAATCATAGTATTAGTCAATGAAATGGCAAATAAAATCAAGAGCAACACTATCATTTTGGCCGGCTTATCTTTTATGGGTAATGCTCACTGGGTTATCGTTCAAATACGCAATCATATAGTGTGGGTGCAAATAAACACATCGATAACACAGTTGAAGCCAATAGATTTCATTAACCAACTTTGCTATACCCAACAAATTTTGAACATTCTAAAATGTCAATTGAAAAGCTTCAAATTTGTGTAATCTGGCGTTTCGAACACAATTAAGAAGTCGCAGCATGACATCAGGGAAGCTTAATTTGATATATGCAACAAAAAAAGCTAACTTTTTTTCAAGCTCATCATAGGGTATATCACAAGCGAGTAAAGCTTTATTTTCGATTAGTTTTTTGGCTTTGTTTTGCTTGTCACGCTGATGGCAGACAAAAACAATAGTGGATTCAAAGAGAGAGAATTTTTTTGTTGCTACTGTTGCATGGTGTAAACACAAAACATGCTGCACAGTGTAAGCCTGCACAGTGGGCACAACAGCGTAGACAATTTGGCACCGACTCTCTGATAAAAGAAGATGAGGGAGGGCAGCAAGCAGTTGAGGAGGGTTAGGAAAGAGAGAGAGAGGGAGAGGGAGACAGGAGGGAGTGAGACAAAGTGTATAAGAGAGAGAGAGAGAGAGAGAGAGAGAGACAGGCACATTTGAATGCCGTTTGCCAAGGCAAGTCGAGCAACTTTTACTGTTGTTGCAAGTGCAACCAGAAATTCCATTTGCAATTTAGCCGTGCTTTTTTTTTTCGCTATTTTTTTTGGCTAGTTCAATTAAACCCGCTGCCCGCCCCGGAATCCGGCTGCATTGCATTGCGCCTTGTGGTGTCCTGCTGCCGCATTTGGCGCGTTGGCTTTGGGGCAACTATGCAAATGGCAGCCGCAGCCAGACCTATTCAGTTTCCAGATAGACAAGTTGTCTATGCTCCCTGCCCCCTCCTCGCTCTTGCTGGCTGCCGTTCATCGAACCGTCTTGGAGGTGCGGAATTTGCTTTCTCATTTCGTTTTTATTGGTAACATGTTTTGGCTTGGCCAACCAAGGCGGCCAAGGCAGATGTAATTAAGCTAAATAAAGCGATTAACATTGGGCGACTGCCTCAAGGCCATTACCGGGCAACCCTTGCTCGAAGAGCAAGAGGAGGGGGGAGAACCAATCTGGAATTCCAAGTTGCAGTTCCAGTTCCAGGCAGGTGACACCTGGCAGGTTTGCCTGTGGGAATCGCGTTAATTAGAAATTATAACGGTCCGTGCAACGTTGTCAGCATCGCGCAGACAGTTAAGCAGATCTACATGAGGATCATGACAGACGAACAGACGAAGCAGTAGGGGAGGGGGGGGAGGAAAGGGGAGATGGGAAAAGAAAGCTGCAGTCTTCCTCTTCTTTCATCGCGTTTAATTTTCTCGCCGTTTTTTTTTTTTTTTTTTTGATGCATCTTCTGCTTAAGCTGCCGTGCCAAGCACAATCCTATTATAATCTCAAGTTTTTTTTTTTTTTTTTTTTTTAAGAAAATTAATAATAATTGCCTAAGTAAGCGCAAGTGGGGTATGGCATCTTTACTTTTTGTATATCAGCTTATAAGCTTGAAGAGTAAAATTCTTCTTTACTTAAAATATAACTTGATCATGATATATAGTTTTCTCTAGAGTTGAGAATCCAAAAAAAAAAACTTATCTAAAACTTTTTTTTTAATCAATCTTAGTTTTTAATGATGATGAGATATTTTATTTTTAACTGATCAAGGGCTATGCCCACGATATTTTTATTATCATTTTACTAAGCATCGAATTATAAAGTTATATATATATATTTTTTTTCTTTTAATATGGATTATTATTTTGTTATCAAAATATATTATAAAGATATATCAACATTTCTTTAACCCAAGCAATATTTTAACAATCTTCCTTCAACCTTTTCTCCCCCTCTCTACACTTACAGTTTAGTTTAGTCATAGCTGGTAATGAACTGTGGCCCATGGATCGGCCAGATGGTATGCCAAACATAGTTTCCCTGGAGGTCATGTGCGGTAAGGATCACATGGATGTGCATCTGACCTTCTCCCATCCGTTCGAGGGTATTGTGAGCTCCAAAGGTGCGTATTGTCAAACACTCTGTGCAGTAGTAATTGATGGAACATACTTAAATCTCTCTTACACACATACACAGGGCAACACAGTGATCCGCGCTGCGTGTATGTGCCGCCATCGACGGGCAAGACGTTCTTCTCGTTCCGCATCTCGTACTCTCGCTGCGGTACCAAACCGGATCTCAACGGACAGTTCTACGAGAATACGGTAAGTAAAGACAGAGAGGGGGGGAGAAGCAAAGAAGCGATCGCGAGCTGTGGATGCGCAATGGGAACCTTAAACGATGCCTCAAGCGATCGTATCCTCTGCCCGCTGAGTGAGTGGGTCAAGTGATCAGTGATCGTCGATCAGTGCAGAGACAGCGAAAGAGAGAGAGAGGGAGAGAGAAGGACTGCAAAACGATCGTCGATCACCGCAATCCACCGTTCCGGCGATCGCTTTCCCACATTCACGTTGCGCATTCACCTGCCGCGAGGCCTTTCCACTTGGAACCCGCCGAACCACTAAACGAATCACAAACTCAACATCCCACAAATACTATATAACCACAGGTAGTCGTGCAGTATGACAAGGATCTGCTGGAGGTGTGGGACGAGGCGAAGCGCCTGCGCTGCGAGTGGTTCAACGACTACGAGAAGACCGCCTCGAAGCCGCCGATGGTAATTGCCGATTTGGATGTGATACAGCTTGACTTTCGCGGTGAGTAGCAGAAAGGGGAGGAGGTGAAGAAGGAGATTGAAGGAGGGTAGAGGCAGAAGGAGCATGGAAGAGCCCTTTGGGAAGCATTTTTTCAATTAGCTGATCGCGATCTTAACCTTTCACTTATTTCATTCCTGCAGGAGACAATGTCGATTGCTGGATGGAAATCCAGCACGGCAAGGGACCCTGGGCACCGCCAGTGAGTGGTATTGTGCCGCTGGGCTCCACGCTCACCCTGGTGGTGGCCATCAATGATTATCGAGGTAAGTCGAGAGAGCGAGAGAGAGATCGATCATCAGTTACACCTCTAAACCCTTCACTTCCTTGCAGGTGAATTCGATATGCGCGTCAAGTCGTGCGTTGCCTCCGATGGTTCCGGACATGTCATCAATTTGTCAGATGAATTTGGTTGCGTGTTGCGTCCCAAGATGATCTCACGCTTCCTCAAGGCGCGTGCACCGGATGAGCGTGCCACGGTGATCACATATGCCTTCTTCCATGCCTTCAAGTTCCCCGATGCACTGAGCGTGCACATCAAGTGCAAGGTGGAGATCTGTCGCCATGGTTGCCTCGATCATTGTCAGAATACGGCAGGCGCCGATGGTATAGGCGGTGGCATAGGCAATGCCAATGAGCGCAAGGATGTGCACATGAGTGACTCGACGGGCAGCAGCAGCAATGATCTGCTCAGAGATTTGGCACTGCCGCCAGCGGGCATGGGTCATGGGTCACAGCATGGTCTGGGCATGGGCATGGGATTGGATCATGACATCTTCTATGAGGATATTATACACGATCATAAGCAGACAATGGGTGGAGCTGGCGGCGGCGATCAATATGATGGTGCGCATGAGAAGAGCATTCTACAGCCACGTCCAGTGCATGAGATAACCGACGAGGAAGCCGATCTTTCCGATCTCTTTGGCGACGATGATCTAAGCGACATGGACACCGAGGGCGAACGGTATTTGGGGCTGAAGAAGAGCGGCAAATTCCCGCATGGACCACGTCAGCTGGAGGCACAGAAACGCATGGGTGTGCCCATGGCGGGACCACGATCACTGGAGCCCAAACCGGAGCAGGACGATGTGCCACGTCCGGTGTATCGACCACAAGCGGAGGCATTGAAAAAACCACGTGAGGATCACATTGATCTGGATGTGCCGGCAGAGCCAAAATCGACATCGACATCAACATCCACATCGGCGCCAGAGGCGTCACGACGTCGTCGCCGTTCGCTGATCATCTCCGATCGCAAGGTGCGTAGCGCCGATGTGGGCGTCAGTGGACTCTACGATGTCATCTCTGAGGCGGATTTGGCCTTCTCACCGGATGCCAAACAGGAAGCGGTCACCGTATTCCAGGGCAAGATCAGCGAGGAGGTTGTCTATGGCATATGCATGCCAGTGCCCGGTTTCAGTATACTCTTCATTGTGGTCATATCGGCGACAATTGTCTCTGCACTGATTGCCGGATCGCTGCTCTATCGCTATCAGCTGCAGAAGGAGGCGTTGGAGAAGCAGACGCCAATGCCAGTGCCTGGCACCTTGGCCTCCTGGATGACGTTGCGACTCTTTCGCATGCGACATATGCAACAACAACAACAGCAGCAGCAGCAACAACAACAACAACAGCAGCAGCAGCAGAGCTCCAGTTCTGTGGCTGGCCATGAAACGGTGCAGTGAGCGGTGGCTCCTATCCGCAATCCACTGAGGCCCCCCCCCCGTCACCAGACCCATAATTCCGCCACGCCCACTGCCCATGCAGCCTTGCCTAAGGTTTTTTTTTTATTGTTTTTCAAACGATCTTCTCGAAGAGCGAACACTTTATCCAAGCGACTGAGCAGGCAGAGAAGATGAAGAAGAAGGAGGAGCAGCAGGAGGAGAAGAAGTAGGAGGAGCAGGAGCAGGAGCAGGCACACAGATGGAGACACTTCTGGCATTCGTTAGTTTTACTCGTTAGTTATTTCTCTCGTCAGCTACGCGGGCAACATGGCAATATCTGAGAAGAAGGCGATTCGTGGAGAAAGAACACACACACACACACACATGGACACACACACATGGACACACACACTTAGACACTTACAAAACCCGACTGTGCCGGTAGAGCGATGCCCGGTCCCGGTCCCGGTCTCGGTCCACAAATTATATCGGTGCTGATTATCGATCGATCGATTATTTATTTATTTATTTATTTATCGCGTAATGATTTATGATTTTTTTTCTCGTTCGTTTCTGGGTGCATTTAGTCGTAGAATTTCCAAAACAAAACAAAACAAAACAAACGAAAAGCCACAAAAACTCACAAAAAAAAAAAAATAAAACAAGAACAACAAATAACTATAGAGATTCTCCAGGTATTCGTAGTCCCATCATCCCATCTTTCGCCCCATAACACTAACGCCCATGACTAACGCTAGGCATAGTAGCTTATTATTTATTTACTTTACCCATTAGGAAACAACTATCGTAAGCGTCGTTCAGCATGTGGAGAATTTCGGAATTTAAGCAGGAAAATGGAACAAACAAAAAGTTTTTGGTTTAAACGGTCTAAATTAATATTACGCAACAATTCGTCCAGTCAAGTCGGACGTTTTATTTAGTTAAATTCGTAATTCTATTCTAAATTCTTATAGGTCAGACAGACATAAGGCCCCAACCTCTTCACCCATCCCCCCACTCCCCACTCTGACTATACGTATTTGGCGACTTGTTTGAAAACCTACTACAGATTTCTAATCTATATGAATTTAGGCTTACGTTACACTTACCACATACTTTTATATCTAGTAAATTGTCTTTAGAGAAATGGAATGGAACAACAACAACAAATGCAAATCGGTTGTCAAGGCCAAATAATTTATACAATTTTATATAATTTTTTTTATACTCGTAAAGCTAAAGAAAAAAAAAGAACCGGCGAATTGTAATGAACTAAATGGAAAACGAAATAAATACTTATGGTTAAGATTAAAGATAACAATGAAAAATTATGGTCTTTTTATTTGCCAGGAATATAAATGAATAACTTGTAAGTGCCAAGTGTTGTTTGGGCTATTGGGTTAAGTTTCGCTTGGAAAATTCAATTAGATCACATCCATAAATAATTCAAAACAAGAGTTTTTTATACTTACAGCTGTGTTCACAAAAATAGCAGTACAAGAAATGCAATGAAGCAATGCGATTTTTTTTCAAGTTCCCTTACGAATATTTCAACTTGTACTCATTGTTATTGTAGAATGGAATGTGTACAAGAAAAAATCCCGTTGGATTTGCGAGAATTAAGCAAATGAAGAACTCTTTTTGCTAGAAGCATCAGTCTTTCACTGTTCATTAAAATAGCAGTGCGTATCTTGAAAAGCAATAAAAAAATTTTTTTTAGACTTTTAATTGATAAAAAGTAAGTGGTTTTGTGTTAGTGACTATTATTAACATTAGAAAACACTAAAATAAATTAATATTTTTTAACTTAGTGGGCAGGGGCAAACATTGTACTCCTGAAAAAAGAAATAGCATTGTGCGGCTCAGAAACCTGGGAAAAACATATAAAGACATCCAGGAAATATGTGGATGTTCTGCTAAAATGGTTTATAATGCTTTAAACTTTAAAGAAATGCCCGAAAATCGTGGTCTCCAAGTTTCTCTTGGGAAATTCAATTAGATCACATCCATAAATAATTCAAAACAAGAGGTTTTTATATATACAGCTGTGTTCACAAAAATAGCAGTGCAAGAAATGCAATCAAGCAATGCGATTTTTTTTCAAGTTCCTTTACGAATATTTCAACTTGTACGCATTGTTATTGTAGAATGGAATGTGCACAAGGAAGAAACGAAAAAATCCCGCTAGATTTGCGAGAATTAAGCAAATGAACAACTCTTTTTGCTAGAAGCATCAGTCTTTCGATGTTCATTAAAATAGCAGTGCGTATCTTGATAAGCAAAACAAAAATTTTTTGTAGTCTTTTAATTGATAAAAAGTAAGTGGTTTTGTGTTAGTGACTATTATTAACATTAGAAAACACTAAAATAAATTAATTTTTTTTAATTTAGTGGGCAGGGGCAAATATTGTACTCCTGAAAAAAGAAATAGCATAGTGCGGCTCAGAAACCTGGGAAAAACATATAAAGACATCTAGGAAATATGTGGATGTTCTGCTAAAATGATTTATAATGCTTTGAACTTTAAAGAAATGCCCGAAAATCGTGGTCTCCGACGTAAAACTACGCCTAATGAGGACCGATCTATAGTGTGATATAGCAGGGCGCACCCTTTTGCATCGTCCAGCAAGTAAAAAAATGAGTTAGACTTGAATGTTAGTGTAGAATAAAGTAAAATTGTGTTATTTGATGGAAAGGGCTCCAGACAATATGTCAGACGACCACCTAACACAGAGTACGATCCTAGGTACACTTTGAAGACAGTTAAGCACGGCGGATTGAGTATTATAGTATGGGCATGTTTTTCTTACCGTGGAGTAGGCCCTATATTCATGATTGATGGGATCATGGATCGATCTGTATATGTTAACATATTAGAAAGTGTTATGTTGCCTTATGCCGATTGGGAAATGCCACTAAAGTGGACGTTTCAACAAGATAACGACCCCAAACATACAAGCAAACTGGTCAAAAGCTGGATGGCATCAAAGCGCATCGACCTTATGTCGTGGCAAACAACAATAAATTGTTTTGTTATTGTTAAAAATAATCACAAAACTGAAACAAAATTAAATTTGTGAACATTCATTTACTTTTTGATATACAAAATTAAGTTTAAAGTTGCAGCTAATGAGCACTGCTATTTTTGTGAACACAGCTGTATTTTTACAAAAATGCGCCACATGATGCGCCAGACACTAGACTCATGATTAAATTTGCCCCAAATATTTGTTTTATGCGATTTCTTCATAAACAACGCGTTAGTTTAAATTGAAAAATTTCATTGCATACTTTTAGGTCGAAACAAGAGTAATACAAATTGCAAAGAAAATCCATTTCCTTTATGTTTTAAATGCACAATTAGCTTGGCAGTGCCTTAAAAAAACATATACCTAACACACTACCCTAATTCGCACCAGATCGGAGCACTATATGTGACAAAATCGAGCGTATCTTAGAACTGATAGTTTTGAAGCTTATACAGCTCAAATTTTTACTATTACAATGAAATTAAGATCTATAATCTTCCATAAATTTAGCTGGAAGTCTTAGGAATTATTTCCCGTTTTCCGTTCCACGCTTTCTAACACTGATAACGCAAAAAACAAACACTCTTTTATATGTTTCGTTTATTGATTCGCATTGACATAAGTACAACGTAGCTAATGTTATGTATGTATTTTGTTTGTAGATTTCGTAAGTAAATAGATTGTTATATGATATACGATTATGTGAGTACTCGATACACGATACTCTTTACACGGTATTACGCATAGGGTTGAATATTTTGTTAACACGATTTATTGAACACTTTTTTGTCTGTCTTAATTGCAGGAATGACAATAATAATTTAATAATTTAAAAAAAAAAAAAAAAAAAAAGTCAATAAATACTCGCAACAAACAATTGACGGGGCAGGGGTTGCACTAGTTGGTAAGTCGATAAATAAATAAATAAATAAATAGGAGTATAAATTAGAGGCGCTCCGGGAATGAAGTTGGAAACGGGTTGGGAAGATCTAGACGAGTGGGAATCGAGAGGAAAGGTGTCTGAACGGAGCTTAGACTAAGTTAAAAGCGCTTAAAATATTTAGTGACTAATTGAAATATATGCACATAACTAATGTATGTATGTATAAGTGTAAGTGTAAGTACATTAAAGAGAGATGGAAACAGAGAGAGAGAGAGAGAGAGAGAGAGAAGAGCTAAATGAATGTAGAACCTTGACTTAAACTAAGCTGATTGCTTTACTTTATTATAATGACTGCCACCAGAGAAGAAAGAAAGAAAGAAAGAAAGAGAGGAAGAAAGAAAGAGAGACAGAGAGAGATAGATATGGGAAGGGACACTAGGGTTACCCAGTAAACGGCATAATGAACTACATAATAAATTAAACTTTTCATTTATATTTTTTTTTCTCGTGTCCAAAAATTAAACTAATGAATAGCGTATCCGATCGTCGGATACTCCTTGCTTGCTTGCCTAACCTAAGTGAAGCCGGGAAGGGGTCGCCGCCGCCGCGTTGCGTTGCGCTCATGAGAGCGTTCGCTTCTTGGACAGCGTGCCCGGCAATCCCTCACCCGGACTGGGCAAATGGATGACAGGCAATGCGCCGGCCGCAGCCAATTGGGGATTCGTAAAGGCCACAGCGCGCTCCTTGGCGGCAAACGAGGAGAAGGGCCGCAGACGCACATAGAGCACGGCGGAAATGAGGCACGAGGTGACCAAAATGCCCAGCAGCACAATCAACGTGATGGCAAATCCGGGCGTTGTCATACAGATCAGTCCCTCCTCACGCAGCGGAAAGACCATCGTTTGCGGCGCACTAGACGCATTGCTGGCTGCCCCAGCCGCCCCGCTGGCCTGCTCATCAATGGCAAAAGTCAAATCCCCAGATGACACCACCTTAATGATGCGATTCAATCCCACCTGCTCGGTGGAGGCAGCTGTGGTTGCGCGCCTTGCACGTCGCTGCACGCGTCGCTCGTCGCGTCGCTTGCCAATGGCGCTGGACACATGATACGCATCCACATGCAGCTGCGGCGGTGGACCGTATTGCGACTCGGGTCCCACCTGCAGATGATGCACATCCTGTAGATTCGTTTCGGCACTACATTGATCCGGGCAATGATAGCGACAGATCTGTATGGTGCACTGGAAGTGCACCTCCATGGAGTCGGGGAACTTGAAGGCCTGGAAGTGAGCATAGGAGAGTACCGAAGCGGAGGCTCCAAAGTTCTTGATCTTGGTGAATCGTGACATAAGCTTAGGTCGCGTCACACAGCCACGTTGATCGACCAGTTGAATGGGTGCCCGCTTGCCGTCGTGCGCAACGCAATTGCGCACCAGCATATCGAACTTGGAGTCATCATCCTTGATGGCCAACACCATGGTCATGGTCTGACCGATCTTCACCAGTCCCGATACCTCAGATGCCCAGGGTCCTTTGCCCACCTGAATTTGCATCCAGCAACCGACATTATCGCCAGCAAAGTCTGCACGCACCACATCCAACATGTCCACGGGAAATGGCCGAAAGGTCACGCTCTTCTCGTACTGATCGTGCCAGGTGCAGCGCAGTTTGCGTGCCTGATCCCACACCTCCTGCACCTGTGGATCGTATTGGATGACAATGATGTTCTCGAAGTATGTGCCCGCTCCAGCGCCGCCTCCAGCGCCCGCCTCATGCCCATAGCCCTGATTGTAGTTATCCGTATTGCCAGCGGTGCCGCATTCATGTAGGCCTATGTCAAAGCTCGCCGAGCTGCGTCCCAGACCCGAAGGCAGATGCACACAATTCATATTGCTGTAGTGACCCTTGGAGAAGACGATGCCATTGAAGGGTTTATCGAATTGCACAAACACCTTCATGCCGCTCTTCTCGCACTTGACGTCCAGCGACACAATCTTCGGCATATCCGAGACGGGTGAGGCCCAAATCTCATTGTTGCTCGAGGCACCCACACTCAGATCGGGCAAGGGTAGCGTCTGCACCTGCACCTGTTGCACCTGTTGCTGCTGCTGCTGTGGTCCCATGGGCGGCGGCGGTGGTGGACGCTGTGGCGGCGGTGGTCCCTTATAGAATTGTGCACCTGGTGGCGGTGGTGGTCCAAAGGGTTGGCCAAAGCTCATGGGAATGTTCTGATGGTTGCCTGGCAGCGGTAGGGAAAGTATTAGCAGGATAAGACAGGGTAAAGATCAATTCAATCTACACTTACTTCTTGCCGGACCCAGGCCAAGTCCCATGCTCACTGGCGGCGCCGGATAGTGCACCTGCACCTTGGGCATGGACACCTGTTGCTGCTGCTGCTGTTGCTGCTGTAGTTGTTGCTGCTGCTGTTGTTGTTGTTGTTGTTGCTGCTGCTGCATTTGCAACTGTTGCTGCTCCTGTTCCGATTCCAGCGCCATCTGGTCCACCTCATTGTCATGGTCGGAGAGACCCAAGGTGAGCTCATCGTTGCCGCCGCCGCCGCCGCCGCCGCCGCCGGCTACAGCCTTCACCACCTCAACCTCATCCGCCCAGATCAAGACGAGCTGCAAATGGGTCACCAAGAGAGAGAGAGAGAGAGAGCATGAGAAACAGTTGCAGAGAATGAGAGAGAGAGAGAGAGGAGAGAGGGACAGCAGGAGCCGTTGCTCGCATTAATGAGCCAAGAATCTCAACTAGGTACAATGGGAGCACTGCCATGTCGCATGCCAATTGCCAACTGCCTTGCCTTGTGGCATGTGGCATGTGGCAACTGTGCGGCGAATGGCGAATGGCGGATGCGATTCGCAAGTCAATTGCATAAGGCAGCAGCGGCAAGAAAAAAACGGCTAACACGACAAAACCAAACAAGACACAACAACCACAGCCAACACGACACGAGAAGTGTAACAATTTCACTTTTTTGCTGCCATTGCCATCGACAGCGACGGCGACGGCGACGGCGACGGCGGCAGCGACGCCATCTTCGGCCTGACCCAATTGCCCCCATCCGAGATCCGCGTTTGGCCAACGATGCCAAGGCTAGAACCAGACAACGACTGCGTCTCTCTCCCTCTCTCTCTCTCTCTTTGGGATAGTTGTTTGGCCAGCCAAGTGGCGGAGATCTGGTCGCGTAATTACACCTAATTATGCGCACCTAATCGATCAATCACAGGCGATGGCAATAGCTAGACTCATTGAATATTGAATAATTCAGAGAGATCTGAAGATAAACTGCATATGGTAGTCTAACATGCACGAACTGGTAAAGAAAGCTATAGTTGCAAGCGCCTGATGCTGGCATATCCTTTGTCTAGTACATTGGAATTCTAACCTCACTTTGCCCTACTTTAGTCAAGTGATTACAATATTCTTTAACGCTTGATACCCTAAGCAATGTTACATATTCAACAAGTAACGCAAGCTACAGTCGAGCGCACCTGACTGTTAGATACCCTTCGCACAATTTTGAAAAACCCTTACAAACATGTTGAGAAGTTCCATATTTCATATTTCTATGTGGACGATGGGCGTGACAAAGAAAGTTTGAAATTAGCTCGCTCTGCGTGTGGTATACGGGAACCTTCATGTTAAATTTGGTTGCTCTAGCTTTTGTAATAGCAGAGATGCAGACAATCAAACGGACAGACGGACAGGCGGGTAGACGGACAGGCGGACAGGCGGGCAGGCGGGCAGACGGGCAGACGGGTAGGCGGACAGGCGGACAGACGGGTAGGCGGGTAGGCGGGCAGACGGACAGATGGACAGGCGGACAGAAGGAAAGACGGACAGGCGGACAGACGGGTCGGCGGACAGGCGGACAGACGGACAGGCGGGCAGACGGACAGGCGGGCAGACATTCAAACGGACAGACGGACAGGCGGGCAGACGGACAGGCGGACAGACGGGCAGGCGGGCAGACGGAGAGGCGGGCAGACATTCAAACGGACAGACGGACAGGCGGGCAGACGGACAGGCGGACAGACGGGTAGGCGGATAGACGGATAGACGGACAGGCGGACAGACGGACAGGCGGACAGACGGGCAGACGGACAGACGGACAGGCGGGCAGACGGACAGGCCTACAGACTTTCAAACGGACAGACGGGCAGGCGGACAGACGGACAGGCGGACAGGCGGGCAGACGGACAAACGGACTGGCGGGCAGACGGACAGGCGGGCAGACATTCAAACGGACAGACGGGTAGGCGGGCAGACGGACAGGCGGACAGAGGGGTAGGCGGATAGACGGACAGGCGGACAGGCGGACAGGCGGGCAGACGGACAGACGGACAGGCGGGCAGACGGACAGGCGGACAGACTTTCAAACGGACAGACGGGCAGGCGGACAGACGGACAGGCGGACAGGCGGGCAGACGGACAAACGGACTGGCGGGCAGACGGACAGGCGGGCAGACATTCAAACGGACAGACGGGTAGGCGGGCAGACGGACAGGCGGACAGAGGGGTAGGCGGATAGACGGACAGGCGGACAGGCGGACAGGCGGGCAGACGGACAGACGGACAGGCGGGCAGACGGACAGGCGGACAGACTTTCAAACGGACAGACGGGCAGGCGGACAGACGGACAGGCGGACAGGCGGGCAGACGGACAAACGGACTGGCGGGCAGACGGACAGGCGGGCAGACATTCAAACGGACAGACGGGTAGGCGGGCAGACGGACAGGCGGACAGAGGGGTAGGCGGATAGACGGACAGGCGGACAGGCGGACAGACGGACAGGCGGGCAAACGGACAGGCGGGCAGACGGACAGGCGGACAGGCGGGTAGACGCTTAAACGGACAGACGGACAGGCGGGCAGACGGACAGATGGACAGGCGGAAAGAAGGACAGAAGGAAAGACGGGCTGGCAGACAGACGGGTCGGCGGACAGACGGATAGACGGTCAGGCGGGCAGACGGACAGACGGGTAGGCGGACAGGCTGATAGATAAATAGGCGAACAGACGGACATGGCTGAATCGGCTCGGCTAGTGCTGCTGAACAAGAATATATATACTTAATGGAATTTATGACGCCTTCCTCTGCCACCATTAACTGGGTATACCCTTTTTTGAGCATTTTTACTTTACTAAAGCGTAAGTCTCATATATTACATACAGATAGCCCGTAGATATAGAGAAACTAGTGAAATAGGTCGATATCTACAACACTTTGTGACGCCATATGGCAATGTGTGATGAGCTTAAAAAGGCATATGCCCCTTTGACTCGATATAGTAGCGCAGCTAATCAACAACTGCCACAGTTGCTGCAGAGTATAGACTGGCGAGTGTCGACTGTGGATTGTGGATTGTGGACTGTGGACTGTGCACCGAGAGGAGGCCAACAACTGGCCAGCTGGCCCAATCCCAACTAGGCAGTTTCTTTGGCCAATCTGTGCCGCAGTCGAAACAACTTTCTCCCCAGTCTCAGGGGCAGAGGCAGAGGCAGCGGCAGCGACAGCGACAGAGGCAGCAACTGCGCTGAGGATGTCACATAATCAGCGCAGCGCGCTGGTGCTGGTGCCGGCGCTGGCGCTGGCATCCTGGGCCCATCCTGTTCGCTTAGAAAGTGATGTGCCGCAGGCTGCCAGACAGGACACACGCATACACTGAGAGAAACATTTTGCGCAAACTTGTTTCGCCAGCAAATTCTAAAAAAGATGGGCCAAACGAATTTGCATGCTGCGTTGCAGGGGGACGTGATTTGGAGCGACGCCACCACGGGCTATGCATACCAACAAGGCAGCCCAGAGAGAGAGAGAGGGGGGGAGAGGGAGGGGGGGAGCAGGCAAGGGAGACGCGTCTTTGGTTTCATTTCGTTTTTAGATTTTCGATGCGCGCACGTGATCCGGTTCCGCAATGCAATAGAACCAGCGTGGTGAGTTTAGTTTGCCCGTGTGGTGAGTAGGTGAATGGCTGAGCTGTTGTGTAGGTGAGTTGCTGCATGGGGTAACCCCTCGCTCTCGCTCGCTCTCGCCCTCTCTGCCTACCTCGCTCAGTCAATGAAAATGTGTGCCAAGTTTTCCTTTTCGCGAATTCGTGAGCTGCTGCCAGCGGCAGCTGCTAATGCGACAACTAATGATGCGGCAGTTGCAGCCGGAGCTGGAGACGGAACCAAAGCCAGAGACAGAGCCAGCGCCAAAGCCAAAGCTGAAGCTGCAGCCTCGTCGAGGCCAAAGCCGGCTGTAGTTGTTGTTCATCTTGACCTCGACCAATGCTAAAATGTCGACTTGTCTGTCTGGCGCAGCGTCTGCCAAAGTGGAAAGGGGGAGGGGGGACTGGGGGAGGGGGAAGACAGCGTCTGGTGGCAGCGCACCAAATCGAGAGAAAGTAAACGCGAACTGGCAGCAGCTACGTTGCCACAGAGATTCTTCTCTCTCTCTGTTTTTGCCATTTTTGGGCAGCAGACAAAAGCCTGGACAAGATCTGGCCGCAATGTCAAAGGTGAACCACTGCAGTAGGGGTCGCTTTGGGGGGGGAGGTAGGGTCACAAACAAAAGGAAGAGTTTTGCTGGAAAGCGAAATCAACTCAGATTGGGTAATTGTGTCATCGCGCCGTGAGAGGAACGTGGAACGTGGAACGTGGGACGCCCACATGCTGCATACCACACAAAAATCCAGCTAATTGACGACTTTCTAACACAAGACACAATTTTGCGACACAAAAGACAGTTCTTCTTCTGTGTAGTACAGTACCCCGCAAACCCCCTGTTTCTGCACGCCTATGCATTATTATAATGATGCGAACCAAACGAGAGACAGACGGACAGACGGACAAACAGACGGATATCTATTGAGTTATTTCTTCAAGTTGATTATGGTGTGTGGGGTAAGCTAACACTTATCTGTATTATATATATAGTTATACACATATTTCTCCAAGCGGAAGTAACAACTTATTGGCTATCGATTTTTATCGTTTTCAGCTAGTGAAAGAGACAAAAACCTATCGAAAGCCAATTTGAAACTTATCTTTGCACGCTTTCAATCAATTTTAAAGCTATTTTAGTGATTATACATGATTTTTAGTTGAATATATACAAATTTTGTGCTGATCAAGCAAACTATCGCATATACGCACACGACACATAATGCATCAATCTTTCTATTTAGCTACAGCAACTGCTTGCTGCACTAGCTAAGTATCTCCATAAGGCCAAGAAAATGTTGTAAAACAATGCTATACGTAGTTCTAGAGGTTCATACTAACAAATAATCGGTTTATGCGATAGTTTTGCTTGTTTGACAATAAAAACAATGTATTTGGCGCTATACCAATAGCAATTTTTAGTTATATAATACATAGAACACAACTAGCTGCTAAAATACTTATTTAGCTAAAAAAACGCATATCGATTTCTTATCGATAGTTCACAATTTTGACTTGGCATATGCCCAAAGTCGTTCATAAGTTCATTTAAAACGCACAACCCAGCCAAAAATACCATCAAATATAAAGCATACACTCTCCAACTGGCAGCGATAACTATCGATAACTAGCGCATAAACAATCGCAAGCGTTTCGGAGCGCTTTAATTGCGCTTGAAAATACCAAAAAAACACAATCTGCGATGGATTTTAATTACAAGCAGATGTGTGAGTGTGTGCATGTGTGTGTGTGCATGTGTGTGTGTGTGAAGATGAAAAGCTTTAGTTTTTTTTTTGGGGTAAGTCGTAGAGTTGTCAAGTTGGCTTTGGCTCACCTGCAGTGAAAGGAACGCGATGATAAGCGGCAGCCAAATCTGTTTGATCCCATGACGATGACGATGGCGATAACTTTGGCAATGCAGTTGCTGTTGCTGTTGCTGTTGTTGTTGTTGTTGTTGCTGCTGCTGTTGCTGCTGCTGTTTGTGCTGTAAGTGTTGCTGTTGTCGCTGCATGTTGCTGCCGTCGTTGTTGTCGTTGCTGCTGCTGCTGCTTCTCTTGTTGTTGTTGCTGCTGCTGTTGTTGTTGTTAATGTGTATAAATTACAATTAATTTGCTGCTGCCTGCGTCGTCGTCTTGGCTGTTGTTGCTGCTGTTGTTGATGTTGTTGTTGTCATGTGCGCGCTTTATGAGTGTTGCCGGTGTTGCTGTTGTTGTTACCTGCAATTGTTGTTGGGAAAGCAAATGAATTGTGGCAAGTGGTAGAAGCAGCCGCAGCAGCAGCAGAAGAGGAAGAGCAAGAAGAAGCAATCGCCCAACTAGAAAGTGTTTGCTTTGTTGCTGTTGCTTTCTTGTTGCTTTTACGTGCACTCATATTGTGATTATTATTGTTGCTGCTGTTGCTGTTGTTGTTGTCATTTTCGCTTTCTGGTATGTCCGGTTACTGTTCGTCTGTCCGTCTGCTCACCTGTCCACCTGTCCGCCTGTCCGTCCGTGTGTCAGTTAATTTTAATTTATTGGTAATTTCGCAGTTGCCTGATTGACTGATTGACCCATTCAGCTGATTGATTTGACAGCTCATTTGCCTGCCACACTCTCCCTCTCCCTTTTCCCTCCTCCCTCCTCCCTCTTTCCTCTCACTCTTCCTTCTAGCTCTCACTTCACTCGCACTGCCTGCTCCGCCCAAAACCAAAAAACAAAAAGCCAATGACAGCTAGCAAAGGCTTCCCTACAAGTCACTCAGGGGCGTAGCAGAAGGGGGGCTAGAGGGGGAAGGGGGGACGCTGCAGCCACAGCCGGCGGTTTAATGACAACTTATTCACCTGGTGAGGTGAAATGTGTTAATAGGTTCCATAAGCGAAGTGGGTCAACGTCAACAAGCCCAAGACAAATAGCCGAGGCGGGCAATTAGACGCCGCGAAAGAAGACTGAAGACTGCACAGTGAAAATCGGAGAACGGAGAGCGGAGAGAGAAGTGAGTGAGTAACTGCCCAGGTTGCGCCCCGGGGCCGACAAAGCTAACAAAAACATTCGTTTTCACAAATCAATTTCCTTGAAAAAGTTGAAATCAAATTTCAATTTCGTTTTGTTCTACTCGATTTGCATCATTTGCGAACTTCTTTCTCTTTTCATTAGGCTAAAACATAAACATAACCTCAATTTTGTTATATGTAGTTAGGTGTGCTACACCTAATTTGCGTATTCATTTAGTTGTTCCTAAGGATTTGCTAGTTAGCATTGAAAAATGCATAGTTAACTATTTAGAATAGAAAGTACATGGAATACCCTACTTAAAGGGTATACCCTTTGCATAGAACACACTTGCCCTTAGCGTTCGGACTATATCAGTTTTACACATTTCATAGTTTATAAAATTGCATTTTTTAAATTTTTTTGAAAATTTCGAAATTCAATTAAATTAAATTATGAAAAAAAGCTAAAAAAATTCAAGTAAAATAAACTGGAAAATAAGTCGGATAAGTATCGTATTGTAATGTATTCGATGTGTCGCGATAATATGCTATACTATTCTACTATTTCTAGCTTAATCTCAATCTCAACTTAGAACCAAGACAAATGGATAAAGTTTCGAAAAAAAGCTAGAACAATTATAGCAAGAAAGCATAAAAAACTATGGCTAGAAATGGCTAAAACAATAATATATTAAATTATAGCCAAAATAAGGTAATGAATCGTATGTCATATTATGGCTAGAAACAGCTAACAGACGATAACATTGATTTAAAGCTAAAAATAGCTTGAAAAGAAGTATGAAATTATAGCTAGAATAAGCTAAAAGATAGATATATGCATATAAAAGCTAAAACTAGCCAAGAAAAGCAATCAGAAGTTATAGCTAGAAAGAAAGAAGTCAACTATAGCTAGAACTAGCTAAAAAAAACATGGAAATAGCTAAAGAATGAAGTAAGATATTAGTAGCTAGAACTTGCTAACGAAAAAACGTAGTGACTTATTGGTAGAATCAGTAAGAAATACTAGCTAGAATAAGCTAAGAGAGCAAAGTATTGATTTCTAGCTATAAACTAGCTAAATAAAGTCTTCAACCAGCTCAAATAGAGATGCTCATTAGCTCATTCTCAACACAAAGTATCGATTATCGAACAATTCCAACCAGCCGCGCATACCCCACCTTACCCTGTACACCATCTACAGGGTATCTTAGCTTCAATTCGATAATAAATGCCTAATCAACGCGTGGAGTTATTAGGCCAATAATGTGTCCAGTTCGTTTCGTTGTGGCCATTGTCTGTGGCTTGGCCACAATTTTGGGGCAACTAGCGGTGGCAGCAGCGGCAGCGGCAGCACTTACCTTCGCCACGGACCCAAAGTGGAGGACACTGTGCGACGGGGCGTGGCGCGGGGGGCGCGGCGCGGGGTACGCTGGCAATTTTGATGCAATGCTGACAAACAGGATGTGTCTGTGCGGCGACTTTCGAAAGCAGTTGCTGTTCGCACTGTGTGTGTGTGGGGGCACGTTGCACGCGTTGTGCGTTCTCGTTCTTTTGTTGTTGTTGTTGTTGTGCAAGTTCGCGACACAATGTTGCACAGGTGAAACACAAGCGAAACAAACTGGGAGACAAAAAAAAAAAATGCGGCACGACAAAAAAAGGACACGTTGCACGCTGGACTTGGACTCTCACGCACGCACACGCACACAGGCACGTTCACGCACGCACAGTGGGCACTTGATAGCAGTTATCACTTGTAATTGTTGTTGTTGTTGCTTTGTGTTCTCTTTTGTGTTGTTTGTGCTGCACACGAGGCACGCAGGCAAAGGCGAAGCCGAAAGCAAAGGCAAAAGCTCGAGATGTGCTCGAAAACGCGTCTGGTTCGCGCCGTGGGTTAGCGCCGAATGCTGCATCCACCTGCTTTCTCGTCGCGAAACACTTCGCATGCGCAGCGTCGTCGGCTGGCGGCGGCGGCAGCGGCAGCGGCAGCGACGAGCAAGCCAAGCAGCGCAGCCGGCGCCAGCCGCGACGGCGAAATTTCTTCTTTTTCATTGATAGGCAGCGGCAAAAAAGCGACACGAAGCGCGCAACACGGAGGCGCAGACACACACACACACACACAGCTCACACACAGACTCACACACTGATAGGCCGCTGCTATCGCTATCGCTTGGCGCTATCGATATCGGTATCGCTAGCCAGCGCGCATGCGCAGTGCTGTCACGCTGCAGCTGCGCTGCCAACGTCGACGCCGCCGTCGCCGTCGCCGTCGCCGCTTGCGTTGCGGCAAACGGTTTCCCCATTCGTCTGTTTGTTTACACTGTGCGGCAGACGATGCGCTGCGATGCGGTGGCAACTTTCAGTTGCAACGGTCAACGAGGCAGACGCGACGCAAAGTCCTCCAACTGTTTGCACTTTCTATGCACCGCACCCCGCAGCAGCATTACCTACCCCCCTCTCTCTCCCCTCTCCCTGCCTGCACTTTTTGTTGCCACTGCCCCAGTGCGCATCGATCAAGTTCAGACCGAGTGGGCGTGCACAAAAAGGGGGGCACACTGCGCCCTAATCTACACTGCAGCAGCTTCCTCTTTCTTCCCCCCCCCCGCCCCCCTCGCCTCACGCTGCTCTTTTTCATTCATCGTAATGCTTAATCGATTGTTCCACTTTTCCATAAAATATTTTTGCCAAGTGCCGTCGCTTTTGGTTTGGCTTTATCCAGAGCAACAATGGCCATGACGCTGTACTCCACTCCCCCTCTCTCTTTCTCTCTCAGCCTGCTGCTCTGCCTGCACAGTGTGTCGAAGTGCATTGATTTCTGCATGATCTGACAGTTTTGCATGCGCAGCCAAGCTTCCCTTGAGGATTCACTTAACACCGATCGCTGATGTTGCTGTCAGTCAGTCAGTCGGAACTAGTTCATATGAACACTTCTCCATCGTCTGCTTGGCGCAATGATTGTGCAGTTTTTTTTTTTTTTTTTTGTTCAATTTAAGCGAAAGTTTTTGCAACTCTTTTTAGAAAAATCGATACCATAAAAATTCTGCAAAAATGTTAAAGTTTAAAATTAAAATTAAAATTAAAATTAAAAAAATTTCTTTAATAACTTTTTAGAAATTCTGCAAAAATTGTAAAGTTCGAAATTAAAATTAAAATAGCTTCAAAAATATATAATAAAGGTATTACTTAAGGTTTTTCTTTAATAACTTTAAGGAAATTCTGAAAAAATTTTAAAATTTAAAACTGACGCAAAAAAAAAAAAAAAAGGGAAAAGGTTTTTCTTTAATAACTTTTAGGAAATTCTGCAAAAATTGTAAAGTTCGAAATTAAAATTAAAATAGCTTTAAAAATATATAATAAAAAGGTATTACTTAGGGGTTTTCTTTAATAACTTTTAAGAAATTCTGAAAAAATTTTAAAATTTAAAACTGAAAATAAAATTGTTTCCAAAATAGTTAACAAAAAGTATTACTAAAAGTTTTTTCTTTAATAATTTAATTTTATTTTTCAATTTTTTATTTATTTTATTTTTTTTTTTATAATTTTTTTTTAAATTTTTTTATTCCATCTACTTTATAATTTGTTAGTATACAAATTGTTTACTTATTTAACTTCTTTGTTTATGATTCAATTGAATTGAAATTTGTTGAGTGGGCACACAATATAAGCATCTAAATGTACAAGCTGAAGCAAAAAGTTGTTTGTATCATACAATGCTAGAAAATCTTAAAAAAATAAATTTAATAATCGATTTACGTAGGTGCTGAGCGTGACAAAAAAAATGTAAAATAAACATTATCTGCATTGGGTACATATGAATCTACATGCCAAATTTGGTGTCTCTAGCCATAATAATAGCTGAGATCTACGCGTTCATACAAACAGTTGAACAAGCTAATAAGGTTAAATAAATGATGGAAGTGTAGCGATATGACAGCATATTAGTTGAACTAGTTAAACGTTTCCCTCTAAGCTGGCAATCGAACAACATTTTGAGCGCACAATTTGCACAGCTTGCACCACTGTGCCAAGCACAGCAGCTTGCGGCAGCAACTGCAGCAGCGATTTCATCGCCATTTCAGGTCCAGTTGGCGCTTTTAGGAGTTGTGCGTTTTCCTGCGATTCCTGTTTGCTAAATATGACCAAAATGCCTCCACTCGAAATTGGAGTAATTTCTCGCGCACGGACTTGTCTCTGCTGCCGTCGCCGCCGTCGCTGCTGCCTGGTTCCGCCTGCAGCCCGTAGCCAGTCGTAGCCAGTGTATCCAATGTCGCCTGCGTCCATCCGTGTTGCTTTGGTTTGTCTATCGCGGCACATTAAGTAACAAGCGGACGCGACTTTGGCTTCGGTTGAGTCGCGCCACAAAGTCTGCGAAGCCTGGCCTGGCCTGGCCTGGGTTGATCAATTATTTGCCAAGTTGCATTTGCATGCGGCAATGCTCAATCCGGTAGAGAGACAGAGAGATGCTACATGCCTCATTGGCCATTAATTCCAGGCGTATATCCGATATCAAAGACGGCAAAAGCGCCGCAACGAAAAAAAAGGGAAAACATCTGCGAAGAGGGCAGGTTCCCAGCCAGCGCTGCTTGCCACTTAATTGCTGGGCGCACGCCGCACGCATCTTAAGTAAACGTCCCCCCCCACCCTTCTTCTTACCCCCCCCCCGACTGTGCCCCTCCACTTGGATGTCTTATTAAAAGTATCTTGTTACTTTCACCGGCCGCAGACTTGAATTGCGCTTCAATTTCACACACATTGATTCTGCGCAGGTGCGAGTGAGACAGCATGAGCAGAGAAGGTGGGGAGGGGGGGGGGTGCTTGGGGGGACCAGTTGGTCAGTTGACTCGCACCAAATTTGGTTGCGACGCTGCCCCAAGCGAAGGTCTCCCCGATTGTCGTCAGCTCCATCATCTTTCATCTGCCGGCCGGCAAAGTCGGCAAAGTCGGGTTAATTGAAGAAACGAGCACACACACACGCACGTACACACACACACCACACATGTGTGCCTGTGCCTGTGCGTGTGTATGTGTGTCACAGAAACAGGAAGTGCTGCATGTGGCAGGTAACACTCCTGGGAGTCATGCCAAAACGAATCACAGCTGCTGCAAACCAGGAACTGCAGGTTGCCACGTTGAAAATACCAAATAAAATACTAACTAAAATACTAACTTAAATACTAACTTCAAAGATAATAAATATTATATTCAATCATTTTTGAAGATATTTTTTTTGAAAAGTCCTTAAGCAATAAATTAAAATTTACCAATATTAAATTTGGTTCTAAAATATTGAACCAGAAATATACCAACTAATACATAAATTTAGATACTAACTTAAATACTAATCAAATGTAAACTCATTTTTATAAAATCTCTTAGATTCGGTAATCTTCTTCACAGCCTAAGATATGCTTATCTTATTATAATACTTTTATTTAGCCCAATTTTCTAAATATACCAACAAATATATATCACTAAAATACTAACTAAAATACCAACGACTTTAAGAAAAAAGACATCATATGTATTATATATTTATTATATATTTTCTTCAGAATTTTTGAAATGTTTAGCTTGTTTTAATTTCAAATTTATTATAATTTTTTAATATGATTAAATAAAGATTTTTAAAATTTTATAAAACACTAAATATATTAACGAAAATACTAACCAAAATACCAACGACTTTAAGACAAAGACATCATATGTATTATATATTTATTAAATATTTTCTTCAGAATTTTTGAAATATTTTAGCTTGTTTTAATTTCAAATTTATTATAATTTTTTAATATGATTAAATAAAGATTTTGTAATTTTTATAAAACACTAAATATATTAACGAAAATACTAACTAAAATACCAACGACTTTAAGAAAAAAGACATCATATGTATTATATATTTTCTTCAGAATTTTTGAAATATTTAGCTTGTTTTAATTTCGAATTTATTATAATTTTTTAATATGATTAAATAAAGATTTTTTAATTTTTATAAAAACACTAAAAATACCAACAATTTATTCTCAAGCAACAACGTATACTTCATTCTTATATGCTTTCTATAGTATCTACAACTTATATACGAAATTTGCTTAAGTAACTAATGAGTTTTCTTGAGTTATTCAAAGAAAGTAGAAAGGTTGTCAAGATAAAACTTTGGGTTAAGCTAATTAAATTAATTTAATATATAATTTTTTTAAAATTTTATCGAATTTTTCCTAACCAAATTGAGCACACGCTGTACCTTCTTTAAAGTATTCTATAATAAATAAATAAAAATCTGTCCAAGCAAAGTCTCAACTGAAAGCAAAGCGATATACTAGAGTAGTTTCATAGCATGCCTCATTCACTTCTCTTGCTGCTCTTTCTCCTCGAACTACGTGACAATTGGTCATCTCTCTCTCTCGAGTGATTCAGTTTCTGGGCTGAGAAGTAGAGGGGGATTTATGGATTCATGCGCTGGACATGATTGTCGAACGAATGATAACTACGATGGCTTCATTTGCATAGCGACCAAATTCAACGAGCATGCTGAGTATATTCTTTTTTTTTTCCTACTTCTTTTTCGCTCCCACAGTTCCCCACAGTGCCCTCGGCCACGCCCCCAACAAGCAGGCCAAAGCACAACGAGAGTCGCAGTGGCAGCAGCAGCAGCAGCGCAGCCATCGCCCAGTAAATCCTCTTTGCACGCCAGTTTCTAGCCAGCTATTTGGGTCGCTCTCACAATTTATTAGTTTAGTTTTCATTGCATTGACACTCCATCATCGAGTGGCTCGTCGTTTGTCATCTGCCGCATTCGACTTTGAGTTGTTGCCTGCATACCCAGCAGGTGCTGCCAGCTGGAGTATATTCGCTTTAGCCCATGCGGAAGTGGCAGAGCAGAACAAGTTTTAGCTTGTTTCAATGTAGTTTCAGTATTTCTATTTTACTTTAATGTGTAGATCTTGGCTATAAGAGCTGCTAGAGTTGTGAAATTTGACAGCTGATTGCTTATATAGCATACACAGCTGATGGCATTTTTAAATATATAGAATTATATGCAACAATCAGGAAAAACAAAAAATGTTATTTACTAGCACACTTTAAGTGCTAGAGCTATGAAATTTGGTATGTATGTGGGTAAATAACTTTTGAAATTGTGTAGCAAATTTCATGGGAATCGCTTGATATATAAAGAAGTTATATAGGTAACAATTTGGCAACATTTCTAAAAATTCATAATTTCGGCGCCGCTGCATAGCTTGCAGGGTAGTTAGCAGTCGCATTTGCTTGCGCCTAGCTTAGCTTACTAGTTCGTCTTGTTGTTGTTGCTGCTGTTTGTCGTGTTGCCGCTGCAGTTGCTTTGGCTGTTGCAATAACCTTTGCGCTGCCTGCAATCGGTCGCATGCGTCCATTATGGCCGGGTTACAAGGTGCCAGGCGGCAGCGACCAAAGTGAAAACAGCAACAACAACAACAACAATGCAACAGTAGCAACAGCTGCCATTAAGCAATGAGAAGACACTTTTTACCTCATAGTTGGCTGTGGGCGGGGGGCGTCAGATTGGCCCTTTTTAGAGGCAGCGGCAGCGGCAGCGGCAGCGGAAATGCAGCCAAAGAATTGGGTTAAAGCCAGCATTGTTATTGTTGTTGTTGCTGTGGCAGTTGCCACCGTTGATATTTGCTCGTTTCGTTTCGCTTTTAACTGTCGCCGTGCGTGGTAAAAGCGGCAGCAGCTTGCAGCATTGCAACTCATGCAACTCATCCCAGTGCCGCATCATCGCATCGGTTGCGGCAAGCGGCTAAGCTGCACGGGCTTAGAAAGCGGCCTAGTGCCACTGCCCCTGCCCCTCCTCTATTGCCTCTGCTGCTGCTTAGAATCCCTGTGGATTGGCATGCAACATGTGGCATGCGACATGCGGCATGCGGCATGTGGCATGTGCAAATCTCTCGCACTGCCATAAATCACCAAAAACAAAAAAACGAACACTCGAAAATCTCTGCAAGCCGCAAGTGCCACTTGCCGCGCGATCAATTTCACTTTCTCAGCATCAGCAACAACAACAGCAACAACAACAACAACAAAAGGCCAAGCCAAACATTGAAAGTCAATTAGCAGCTGTCCAAAAGATTCTGCAGCGCAGTGCCGTGTCAAAGGGGGGAGCAGGGGCAGGAGGGGGTCCAGCTCCACTCATCAATTATGGCCATTGTTATTCTTGTCGTGCTTCTCTTCTCTTCTCTTCGTTTTTTTTGGCAAACTGGGCGTGCATTTACATATTCATGCCGGCACTCACACTCACTCACACTCAGCTTGCCACTCAGATTCGCACCAGCTACAGCTCTTTCACTGCGCCAAGTGCGCCTCGAGGGCCAAGGGCCTGCGCTATCGATCTTACAATGCAAAGCGAAACGTAGAATCTACGTAGAGTCTACACAGTCTTCTTACACGCTTGTGACATACATAAACACAGAGACATATAGATACGGAATAACTGAAGTAAACCATGGAGTTCCATGGTTCCTTGTTTGATAAGATCGAAAAGAGAGCAGATGGAAAAACGATCCTCAACTTTAGAATTGATCATAGCTTTGCTATATCCCTTTGAAGTAGATCTTGATTCGATTTGTAGATTTAAACCTTCATGTATAAAGCAGCTTAGTCTGCTGTCTATAAATAGATACACAAATTCCTAGTCAAATTCTGCCAAGCTTAGATCATACAAAAAAATTTTCTGTTCTTCAACTCAGTCGTGTTTGTAGGCATCTTTCCAACTGATAGTTTCCTTTAATCTTCAAAAACTTAGAATACGTAGAAACCTACAGGTAAAACAAGTAAGGAAAGCTACAGTCGAGCGCGATCTATGTTCGTACTAAAGCTGTAACTTTAATACTTCTACTGATAATCGTAAATTATCGATTTGCGTGGGCGTTGGGCGTGGCATCGAAAATTGAAAATAAACTCGATCTACCTATGGTATACAGGAACCTTCATGTGAAATTTGGTGTCTCTAGCTTTTGTAATAGCCGAGATCTAGACGTTCAAACGGACAGACGGACAGGCGGACTCAATCGACTCGGCTGGTGATCCTGAGTCAGAATATATACACTTTACATTTGCACAAACATTAGTTTACCATTTTTGATCATTTTTAATGGTCGATATATAATATGATTTTTATATATCTCTTCTATAAAGAGGAATTAGCTTAGGCCATTTTCCATTTTTTTCCCTCCCCAAAACTTTTACCTTAGAAACATGATTGAAGTAAGCAGACGAGGCAAGGCTTACGCACTTTCCAAAAAGCAAACACAAAGCGCACAGATCGGCGGCAAATAGCATCACGATCAGATGCTTGAAGAGTGAGGGAGAGGTTGAGGGAGAAACAAGGGGCTACAAGGTATGCCATGGACCCAACCCTAGAAACCACGATGATTATAGTGAAATATTTCAAACGAAATGCGCTGCGCATGCCCAAAACAAACGCGTCGGACTCGTGCCGCACGTTGTGGCAGGTGACAGACGGCAGACAGAGGCAGAGACGAGCCCAAGAGGCAAGTGTGTCTGTGCATAATTTAGCTGCAACTTGGACAGCAACAACAACAACAGCTACAGATCGTAGATCTTCACGTAGTTGCGCACTCTGTGCAGAGTGTCAAAAAATTCATTGAAATATACAAATGATTTACAAGGCGAAAACTGAAGTTTTTTTCTAACCTACATGGATTTTATATGGTGACGACTCCCTTGAAACTTATAGCTGAAGTTGTGCAGTAAAAATAGATTTTTTTAAATTTATCGATCCATATTTTCATTTTTTGAAATATTGCGAAAAGCGAAACGAGTAAATTAAAAACTAAAAAAGAAAAAAAAATTGAAAGGGTAAAAAATTAAAAAATCAAGAAAGAAAGGCTACCTTCGACACGCCGAAAGTTTTATACCATTACAGTTACTCCACATTTGAAATCGGCCGATAGGTTCTATGGCAGATACACGATATATCGGTGCAATTTCGATCAAACTTTGACAATCTTTAAAGGGTATACTTAGACATATATCGGAAAAGTTGCATAGCAATATCTTAAAAAGTAACAAAATTCAACCGATAGATTTTAGGGCAGCTATACGATATATCGGTCCGATCTAGCTCGTTTCGACTTATTTACAGCCTGCAGCAATAAGAAACATGTATACCAAGTTTCATCAAGATAGCTCTAAAACTGAGAGACTAGTTTGCGTTGCAACAGACGGACCGACGGACAGGCGGACAGACGGACAGACGGGCAAACGGACAGACAGGGCTAGTTCGATTCCCCTGTTGATGCTGATTAAGAATGTAAACACTTCATAGGGTCCGAGATGTCTTCTATGGTGCGTTGCAAACTTCTGACCAAAATGAATACACCATCTGCAATGGTAGAAAAGAAAGAAAAATTGAAGAAAAACTTAAAAAAGAAAGAAAAATGAAAAGAAAAATAAAGAAATTTATAATACAATTTTTTATGGCATCCCTGACAATTTTAATCTTTATAATATATTTCTTTTGGAATCAATACGATGTTTAAATTTTTTTTTATTTTTTTTTATAATATTCCCAACTAAAAAAAAAACATTTTAACTGATTGAGAGTAGATTTTTCATATCGATTTCTTAAGAAATATATGTAGTATATATTTTTGAAAAATTTTTTAAAATTCTTTCAATATCAAAAGTTTATAATCTGAGTTTATGCCCGTGCATACCCTTGAAATACTCTCTACAGGGTATGCCATACTTTGTATATTTGCCTGTAAAATGCAAACTAAAATCTAATCTACAGTTGCAATTGGGGATTACTCAAGAGGCCATACGAATCGAGACTTACAGACACACACACACACACACACAGCATACTCTCACATACACACACATACACACGCATGCAGCTACCCATAGGCGATCGGCAATGATGATGAATCTGCTGTGCACGGTGCGCATTGAGCGATGTCCAGACGCGACTTTTGGCTTGCCCCTCGTTCCCAATCCCCCTTACACCTGCTCCCACCTCCCCTCCCCCTGCATTGCCTGACAGTCAGACATCAATCAATTGCAAATAGAAAACAAATCTCCAATCAGGCGAATTGATCTCTCGAATTGCTCTGGGGGCTGGGTCCGGCTCTGGCTCAGGCCGGGATGGGGGCACGGCGACGGAGGCGAGGGCAGGGGGCGGGGGGGCGGCGCTTGCGGGTGGGCCCCAACTGCAAAATAAGAAGCTGCGCGGAGGAAGAGGAGGAGTGGCAGAGGCTGAGGCTAAGGAATGCGATTGCGGTTGAGCTGGCCGCAAATCGCTGAAGTCGACGTCGACGTCGAAGAAAGTGTTAAGTCCAATTCCAAAAATTTGCTGGTGAAATTTAAATCATTTTCAAATTTAATTACCGACAAATAAACGTTTGACATTCCGGGCGAGCCGCTGCCACCTGCTTGTCACCTGTTGCTGTTGTTGTTGTTGTGCCTGGGCGTGGTGCGCGTATTTGAGGCATTCAAATGTCGCAGCTTGCCTCGCGTTGATCAACGTTCGCGGGCATCGTTCATCATCTTCTTCTTCATTATCATCATCTGCTGCTTCGTCAGCTTATTCTACGTGCGTTGTGTGCACAGTTTTTCTCTTTTCTTTCTTGTCTTTTCCATTGTTGTTGTTGTTGTTGTTGTTGCAGCTTCAGTTGTTGCACTGATTGCCGTTGTCATTGCAGACATGTCCAAAAAAAAAACAAGTAAACAAACTATAATGGCAAACTCTTTTGAATCATGGTATTCATTGAGAAATTAGCCCACCGTGCACAGTGGTCAATGTGTCGCATATCAATCGGGGCAAATTGTTAGCTGGCTGTCGCTGTTGCCTCTGCTGCACGTGCACTCAGCTGGAAGAGCATTCAAAATACTAGCTAGCATGCATGCACGCAACAGTTTGATACCCTGTAGAAAAGAACTGCAGCTATTTTTTTGATTTTCTGCCTTGTTTATGCTGCGATTATGCTGAAATTTGCAGCATACGTGCTTAACTCAATTATCCATCCATGTGCCAAATATAAAAATCGTATCTTTAAAAATAATCTAGAAAAGTGAAAAAAACGTTTTGCGCGTATGCTGCGTGTTATAATCGATATGTAGCTAAACAGTTTAATGGGTAAAGCTTTAAGGTATACTTGGTTTAAATTTCAAATTTTTAGCTTGAATATTAGCTGAGTTACTTGAATATATTTGAAATTATCTCATTTAAAATCGACAATTTTTATGTTCCTATAATATTTATGTTAATCAAATTGATCTATCTTATTACCTACATATATTCTAAATATTTTTTAAAGAATAATCTCTCTTTAAGTTCGAAATTTGTAACCTTCTAATAATATTTTTGTTTATTTGACTAATCTATCGGCCTAATATACCCCATATTACTTAATGTATACATGGGGTATTATCAAGCAGCTTTAACTCAAGTGCCATGCTCGATAACTGGGAGAGTTCATGTTGCTTCATCGTTGACTTCTATGCGATCTCAGGCACTTTCGATGCGATCCTTTTCAGCTTGTTTGCATTGCACGAGTGTTTTGTGAGTGTTTTGAGTGTTTGTTTGAGTGGCGTGTTGAGTGTGTGTGTGTTGCGAGCAAGGTTCGTGACACGAGACGGCGGTAATAGGTGCGCTTGTATGTGTGTGTGTGTGTGTGTAAATATGGGTTAGCTGCACGACGACGCCCTTGGCGCATGCCTCAACGTTGCAACTTGCAAGTCATTTTCATTCATCTCCGCACACACACACACACGCACCCTGTGTGTGTGTGCGTGCGATCAGGAGACATTTCTCGTTGCTCGTTTTCTCGCCTTTTTCGCGCTGGCCGCTCATTTCTTTTTTCTTTTCTTTTTCCCCATTTCTTATATTTCTTCTTTTTTTTGGCGCACATAAAAAGCCGCTTTTCGTTTAAGTGCGTCGCGCCTGGATGAGACGACGACGGCTGCGTCTGCGTCTGCCTGCTGGAGATGACCGCTAAAGCCGGAACTGGCCATGGCCATGGCCGTGCCAAGTGCTGCTGCTGCTGCGGCGCAGTTGCAGCGCCAGCCCGACGAAAGTTTGCGCCGTTTTTGGGCTGGCCAAGTGACTGACTAACTGACTGAACAAACCAGACAGAGACGCAGACGCAGACGCAGCAGAAGCGAACCCAAACGCAGGCGGAAGAAGGAAAGTGAAGACGCTGCGCTGCGCTGCGCAACGTCTGCAGCGACGCGACGTCAGCTGCGCTGCTTACGCCGCCACCCGAAGAGAACTGCGCTGAGGATGTCAATGTGGATGCCGTTGTGTGCTCGTGTGTGTGTGTGTTTGTGTTTTTGCGCATGTGGATGGCAATGTGAATGTGCCTCTGCCTCTGCCGAATGGCGATGGCTGCGTGAAAATGCCGCCCAACGAGTTTCGCAATAAAGAGAAAGTGTCCAATCCGGGCTGTTCTCGCGATCGTAAAGAATAAATTTGTGTTTCCTGTTTGCTGCATACCTTTTTGTACTCTCTCTCTCTCTCTCTCTGCACACACACTCTCGTTGCACCCGTCTGGACGAAAATTTCATCTTTATCAGCGCATCCCGCTCTCGCACCCCACCGCAAATGTGCCCAGCAAAGTGCCGCGAGAAAGTTGTGTGTATTGTGTGGGCTTCGTTCGAGCCTGCAGGCTGTCAAGAGAGGCAGAGAAGAGAGAGATAGAGAGAGCAAAGAGCAGGAGTTGACGTTGAAGGGACAGCAGCGCAGCGGCGCTTTGACGGCAACGACGGCGTCAAGTGAAAAGCAACTAAATTGAAAAGTACTTTGGCAACGCGAATTGCGTCCAAAAATACAACTGGAATCTGCCGGCGCTGGAATTCAAAGTGCACAGTGGTGCAAGTGGCATGACAAATGTGTAGCAAGCAAGTGAGTCTGGGTGTGAGTGTGTGGGTGGACTGATAAGCCAGAGAGCGCGGCTTGCGTCGCCTTACGCGCATTCCAATCAGCCAGCAAGAACAGTAGCACATGACGCAAAGCGTGTCGCAGTGTGTGTGCCACTGTTGCCAACTGCTTTGCAGTGCAAGCAAATCGATTAGCCGTAAAGTAGCTAGAAGAGGGTCAGCTTTAAGTTGTAGGTTAAGTTTAACTCTTTTTAGGCGTATGAAAAAGAAATAATAATTATAAAAATATTTAAAAAGTATAATGAATTAATAAAATATAATTTATAGGCAAATTTTATTCACAAATTTCATTTAATGGCAATGCAAATAAAAAGCTACAATAAAGCTGGCTATAAAACAGCCAAGCACACAGCACTGACCTTGCACATGCCTCTGTGTGTGTGTGTGTGCGTTTTATTTTCAGCTACGATAATGAATAAGCAACGGCGACAACAGCGCGCAGCGTTTTAATAAATTATATGCGCAACCATAAGAACATCTATGTAATACGCACACACACACACACACTTGCGTGTCTTTGTATTTGCGTCTTATCCGCCTAAAGAGTCGCTGCCTCGCTTGGAGCATCCGTTCGCGCATCCCGTTCGACGCCAGTGCCAGCAACAACGCAGCAACGATCGCGACGCCTAAGCCAAGCGGATAAATTCAAGCGCGCCTTATCCGTATCCGTATTCGCATTCGTATTCGCATCCCCCTTTTATCCGTTTACGTGTCCTCCTGGGCAAATGGCTGCCTGGCAGTGGGCAGCTCTGCTGCTGTCGCTGTGGCTGCTGCTGGGCGAGCAGGTCGTTGCCTGGATGAATTACAACAGTTACACGGCGACTGGCAGGAAGCGCACAGATCTGCGCAGACGATGCCCGAATGTGAGTGTACAGTGGGACATTTCAAAATTTACTTAAATTTTGCTATCTCTAGTTTTGACTTCAAGTTCTCTCAGTGTAGCAAGCTCTATGGGTGTATGTGTGATAGACTGTCCATGCGTGCAAGTGTGTGTGTGCTCTCATCAATATGCGAGTCACTCGGGCTGCGCATTCAGAACGTCTGTGGGCAAAGAAACCGGCGCACAGTGATGCCAAAATCAATCACACTTTCTAAGCTGGCGAGCTGACGTCCGTCGCTGGGGTCGCAGTTGCCGCTGGCAGCAGCGCGTTGACAGCGGTCAAGTGCGGCGCAGCGCAGCGCAGGCGCAGCAAAACAAATTGACAAATGCAACTGGGCTCAGTTGTTAGTGTGTGTGTGTGTGTATGAGTTTTAATTTCGTTTAGCACGCACTCAGCTCGCAATGAATTCTGCAATTGTCCCTCTCTCTCTCTCTCTGTCTGACTGGCTCCTCTCTCGCTTTGTCTAATGCGAACTTTCTACTCGTATGTGTCTTGCACCTGCACCTGCAACAGGTGCGCGCCATGCGCAACTTTGATCTGGAGCTGATGATGGGCATGTGGCATGTGGTGCAGTACTACGCGTCCACCGAGGAACTGCCCGAATACGCCTGCATGCGCAGCAACTTTGCCTTCTCCAGCGAGGATCAGCACGTAGGTTTTCACATTAGTTTACTATATAGCATATAGTGCACCAACATGCCTGCTGCCCACAGATCACGATGAACTTCAGCTACATCTTTGCGGAGGATCCGCTGCGCGAGAAGCTGCAGGGTAATATCACCTGGCTGATTCCGGACTTTGGCACGCCAGGTCACTGGATGCACACTGAGGATATATACGAGGGCATCTATAATACCTACGTGCTGGACACGGACTATCAGAATTGGGGTCTGATCATGCACTGCGCCGAGAAGAAGAAACATCCGCGCTACCTGTCCGCGTTGTTGCTATCGCGTGAGTCCACGCTGGGCGACAATGTCATTGCCTTCTTGAGGTAAGTTTTCCACAAATGCAAACAAATACATTTATCTTAAGCGAAACTTTGCATATTTTCAGGGAGAAGTTGCCACGCTATGACATTGATTTGTCCTTCATGTTCTCCATTAATCAAACATTGTGCGAACATTTAATGGAGTCCAGCAAAGATGATCCATTGGCGTACATTGTGAATGGTGGTCAGCAACAGCAGAGCGAGCAGCAGGATAAGTTTAAAGTTATTATTCAACCGGAAACACAATAATCGCATTTCATGCATATATAATATATTTACTTACTTTTTTAAACTTGGCGCTGTTTTTTTTTGACAATGTTGTGCTTGAAGTTGGCTGCGCTTAAATTGCGCTCGCATTAAGTTGGCTGCGCGCAAATTTTCACTTACGTGAAGTGAGTTGCCAGTTCTTCGAAAATTCGAAATAACATGAAGTTGGCTGCGCGCCAACGCGTAACGCAACGCATATTGAGCAACGCAATGCGGATCGCCTCTGCAGCATTATCGCCAATTGCAACCCTGGGCGTTCGTGGCGAATAGCACTGGCCGAACAACGCAAACAATATTTGGTCACTCTAAATCATAGTTCCGAAGAAAAAATTAAATATTTTTGTGTGTTTTTAAACCGATTCAATTGGATTTGCAAACGCAGCCTGTGCATTTGAAACGCTTTGAAATCCGTTCTTCGCTATGTGCATTAATTGCATGTTACGCACACGCAATAATTCGTATGTATGTTGTTCGTAGCTGTTGTCGTTGTACCTGATTCGTTGCGATTTTCGTATGCTGCGTTAAAAGTGGTGGAAAATGTGTGCAACAAAATACATGCAGTTGTTGCCACTAACTATGCACACAGCCTGCCACACAACAGTCAGCCGCAACAGTGCGTTAGTTAATTAATACAAATCATAATAATCCACAATATCTGTGCCCCCGCCCCCCCCATCGCCAGTGTGTAAAAAGCTGAAAGCAGCAACTTACAATTCGCGCGTGCAACACAAAATTGCGCCAATAAGCAAACGACGACGGACGACGTTTCTGCTGTCTGTTTCGGTTTTATTGCATTCCTACTCGCACGCATACATATGCATATACAGCAACAGAGATTTGACCATACACACGCACACGGACACACGCACACAAACATATGTATGTATATATACCCACATGCATTCACGCAATAAACGGAGGAGCACAACAACAACAAACCAGAATCAACATCGTCCTCAACTCAAATGTTTTGTTTCAGGTAAGCAGCAACAACACCAACAGCAGCAGCAGCAGCATCAAACAAACATGCTGTGCATGTATCACCAATTGTTCCTTCGCAACCCAAGCAGTAACACAATAATAAACATAATCAACATCACAACAACAACAGCAATAATAATAATAATAATAATAATCATAGTGCAACGCATGCTGGGGAATTGTTCTGTGCGCAAAGTGCAACAAATAGTTTATTTGCATTGATTTGTTTTTGGCAACAATAAAAAATTGTAATTCGCTCGCGCTCGCACAGTGCGCGCAACGTGCGCAACTCGTGTGTGCTCGCTCGCACTCGCCCATTGCTTACGGCAGCGAGTTTGTTGTGTTTTGCTGTTGTTGCTTTTTGACATTTGCTGCTGCTCTGGAGCTCTGCAGCAGCAGCAGCAGCTCTGGCTCCACTCAGAGAGTTTCCTTTTGCATTGTGAATCGAAGCGCAGCTCAGAAGAGAACTTAAAGTGCTCAAAGAGTGTGAAAATTCTTAATAAATAATAATAAAAAGTCAAACGATACAATTAACAATGTCTAATAATAAATATGTGCTCTCTCTTTCTCCCTCTTTCTCTCTATATGATGTCGGTGCAGTGTAATTGTTGCAGTTGCAATTGCCATCGAGTGGCCTGTGGCGCCAACCCAGCACGCATAGAGGAAGTGTAAACAAAAAGAAGTCAAAGCTTCCAATTAGGAGTTGCAGCTATAGCCCACGAGCCAAGATGTCGCGCTGGGGCAAGAACATCGTTGTGCCGCTGGACTCGCTATGCAAGGAGAAGGAGAACACAAATCGCCCCACTGTGGCCCGTTCGGTGGGCACTGTGGGCAAGTGGGGCAAAATGGGTTTCACCTCGACTCGCACCTATACGCTCTCCGCTCTGCATCCGATGGCCGCTGCAGCGGCAGCAGCTGCAGCCGCTGCCAGTCCTGCTCAGAGTCCAGCCTCGACGCATGATCATGATCCGAATGACATGTCGGTATCGGTTCCTGAGCCGCCGAAGCCCAAGAAGTTCTTCAAGTCACGCAATACAGCGCCGCCGGAGGTAATTGCACAGATTATACAACAATTGCCGCACTGCGTCTCTGGCACATCACCGATGCGGGAACCGGCGGGAGGAATGACACCCACACTGGAGCCCATTAAGCTCAAGCTGGCGAAAGGCAACTCCGCAGAGCGGAAGCGTAAGTCGCCCAAGAAGAAGGCATCAGCAGCGGCAGCAACGGCGTCGGCTCTAACGACAGGTGCGTTAGATCGAGCAGATCTCATGGACCTGGATGCCATGGATCAAATGGATGCTGCTCCCGGTGTTGGCGTCGGCGGCGGCGGCGGCGGCGCATCGCCGCCAGCAGTCGAACCGAAGGCCAAAAAGAAGAAGGTCAAGGAGGAGAAGAAACTCAAACCAGAAGCTCCGCCGTCACGCATTTTAGGACGAGCCCGCAAGGCGGTCAACTACCGCGAAGTGGACGAGGACGAACGTTATCCGACGCCCACCAAAGATCTGATCATTTCCAAGTCGCGTGCTACCGAAACAACAACAGCAGCAGCAGCGGCAGCAGCAGCAGCAACAGATGCCGCAACCAAAGCGTCAACAGCTGTGGCCGCTGTTCCAGCTTCCGAGGCCGATGCCAGTCCAGTTCTTCCTCCGCCAACAACGGCGCCCAGTGCAACAGCTGCAGCCGCCGCCGCCTCAGCAGCAGCAACTGGATTATCCGCCGCTGGAGCGGCAACAGTGCCATCTGCTTCCGCCTCATCGAGTGCTTCCCGCACTCCTGAGCATCCGCCAATTGTTCTGCGCATTTCCAAAGTGAGTTTTAACAACAAGTTTACACTTTCTTATTGGGGAAGGGTATATGGAGAGTGGGTTGAGTGGCAACTGCGTTTGTAGAGCATGTGGGCATCTAGGTTTTTATTTTTATCAGTTTTTTGTTCTGTAATTCAATAATACTAATTTCTTATATCAAATATTCTTAATCAATAGGGAAGTCGAACTAGCCATGTCCGCCTGTCCGTCCGTTGGTCTGTCTGTTGCAACGTAAACTAGTCTGTCAGTTTTAGAGCTATCTTGATGAAACTTGATATACATGTTCCCTATTGCTGCACGCTGTAAATAAGTCGGAATGAGCTGGATCGAACCGATATATCGTATAGCTGCCATAGAATCTATCGGTCGAATTTTGTTATTTCTTAAGATATCGCCATGAAACTTTCCCGATATACGTTAAAGTATGTCCATTAAATGCTATGCAAGTTGCATTTAAATCGGACAGATATATCGTTAAGCTGCCATAGCACATATTGGCCGATTTAATATGTGAAGTAACTGCTATGGTATAAAACCTTTGGCGTGTCGAAGGTAGCCTTTCTTGTTTTTTTTTTGACTATTTATAGAGCTTTGTTATACAGGCATGTGTTGGGGGATTTACATATATATACATATATATATTCCCCTTTTTTTTAGGGTTTTTTTAGACTTTTCAATGCCCAAAATTTATGCTATAGGTTTTGTTAATTTAAAAAAAAAAAATCTAATAATGTAGGTCGATAATATTTAGAGGATCTACCTAACAAAGTAATTTGACTTAGGGCTTTATGTTTTTATTCAAAATTAGTCTGCACTAAATTTACTTCAAATTGAGCAGTCCGCGCATTCGTTTTAATTCAAAGAAACCAAAAATCTTTTTATCCGCTTATTCCTTGCGCTAACCACTGTGCGCGGTCGCGACGGCGCCGCTAAGCTGCGGGAGAGTACGCAGGCGCGTGTGAGTAACGAACGTAACAC
Source organism: Zaprionus ghesquierei (assembly GCA_018904095.1). NCBI lineage: Eukaryota > Metazoa > Arthropoda > Insecta > Diptera > Drosophilidae > Zaprionus > Zaprionus ghesquierei. Next base: position 15,111,108 of record JAEIGP010000394.1, on the reverse strand, counting down.
GCACTCATTCACTCACTGAGAGAGTGTGAGCACAGCTGAGAGAGAGACAGAGAGAGAGAGCAGGCAAACGAACAACGATCCCGGTTGCCTCTCTCGCTGTGCTGCTGCTGCTCACTCACACGCTCTGCTCGGCTGCTCGCGTTGTGCATCTCTGTCGTTTTTGAGCTGAGCGCGCGCTCTCTTTGAGTGGCGTGCGGGAAAGAGAAAGCGACAACAACAATAACAATATGGAAACGCAGTGTTAAATTACGCGCGCTTTTACATTAAACGGAGTTTTTTCTTTCTTTTCGGTTTTTTCTTCTTCTGTTTTTTTCTTCATTTTCACTTTGCGGCGCGGCGCCGCACACACACACACTCGCACACACACACACAGTTGCTGTTTGTTTCTGCTGCGCGACAGTTGTGTTACGCCGTTTTCTTTCTACATTTCTTGCACACTCGGTGTGTGTCTTCTGTTTTTTTTTTCTGTCCGTTGTCTTCTCTGTTGTTGTCGCTGCTCCATGTTGTTTGTTGTTGTCCAAGTGTTAATTGCGGCTGAAAAAATAAACTATACTAAATGATATGTATGTACAGGCTGATATAGATAGGCTCTCACACACACACACTCGCACTCAGTTGGAACCGCATTATAAACAATGAAATCTTGAAACTTTTCACTTGCAGGGCACCTCTCGCCTAGTCAGCACGGACAGCGAGGAGCCACCAAATAGTTCGCCCGCCCAGCAGCGGCATCAGCAGCTCGAGGCATTTTGCGATGCAGCAGCGGCGGCGTCAGGCGAAGATCTTCTAGTTCCTGCAGTGAGTACGCCAAAAATAACAGTTAAACCGTTGCGACCACCGCCGACAACAGAAGCAGCTGCGACAGAGGGTTGTGAAGTGACATCGCAGGGTAATTGTGCAACAGCAGCAACAACAACAACGACGGCGTCTGCGACATCATTGCAGCAGCAGCAGCTGGAGACGCAACGTGCTGTCAACGACGACGAAGACGGGGAGGAGGAGGAGGAAGAGGACGAGGAGGAGGAAGAGGAACCACCTGAAATTAACTATTGTACCGTTAAGATATCACCAGATAAACCGCCCAAGGAACGTCTGAAGTTGATCATCAAAACCGACGTCATACGCAACGCTATAGCCAAGGCGGCAGCTGCAGCAGCAGCCAAGGCAGCTGGCGAGGAATCGCGCAGTGAAAAGAAATCCAAGAGTAAAAAGCATAAGCATCTAAAGCACGCAGCGCTAGTCGAGCAGCAGCAACAACAGCAACAGTTGCTGCAACAACAGCAACAACAACTGCAGCAACCACAGCCAAGTGGAGCGGCGGCGGGTGCCACCGAAACAGTTGCTTCCGAATTCAAGACACCCTCACCACATCTAGCACTAAGTGAGCCAGCACATCATCTCACCGCGTCGCATCTTCATCATCATCAGCAGCATCAGCATCTGTCCCAGCATCATCAGCAGCAACATTCGGTCATATCGCCGACAACACGCTCGGATCACGACTTCGATTCGCAGTCATCGGTGCTGGGCAGCATCTCGTCGAAGGGGAACAGCACGCCGCAACTGTTGGCGCAGGCAGTGCAGGAGGAGAGCTGTGTGATACGCAGTCGAGGATCGAGTGTGATTACCAGCGATTTGGAGACCAGTCAGCATTCCTCGCTAGTTGCGCCGCCATCGGACATAGAATCCAGATTGGAATCCATGGATGGTAATAATACCACGGCAGCGGGAGCTGCTACGGGCGCGGCTGGTGGAGCACTCGATGTGCATTGTCGTGGCGTGGAGGAGCCACTGCAGCAGGATATTTTGGCTGTGCTGCGTGGTGATGTTGTGCCACGTCTAAATGGCAATGCAACAACGGCAACAACGGCGTCAGCTGATTCTGTTGAGGATGCCAAGCAGCAGCAGACAAAGCGCACAACACGTGGACGAGCGCGCAAGGCCAACAACAACAACAACAACAACAACATTAACAATGCCGCAGCAGGCGAGGTAAATGCCACAGCCACGACTCCAGCTGCACCGGAGACGCGCACAAGAACACGGGCCAAGCCCGTGGAGACATCACCCACAGCTACTACGGCAAAGCGAGCGACACGTGCACGTGGCACAAGGAGAAACGAAATTGAAATGGAAACGGATGAGTTGCCTGAAAATTTGTTGGCCTCTCCGCCAGCGGAACTGCTGGCATCACCAGCGCCAGAAGCGGCGCCGGCAGCAGCAGCAGCAGCACCGACAGCAACCTCGACGACGACGACGGCGACGGCAACAACGCTCGACTCAGCTGGCAGTGAATCCCTGCCGCGTCGTGGACGTGCAGCTGCACGCGCGAACAACAACAATGTGGCCAGTAGCAATAACAACAACAATAACAATAATAATATCAACAAAATCGCAGCCAGCTTGTCGGCCAAGGCAGAGGCCAGTCGTGCCAACGACAATGGCGCCGGCAGCGCTGCAACGCGCAGCTATGGACGCAAGCGAAAGAACCAACAGGTGACGCAGGTGCTGCAGCCGGCGACGGCGGCGGCGACAACAGATACCGAAACAGCTACAGCCACAGCGGATCAACTGCGGCTCATCAAGCTACTGGGGCAGGGTAAGGTTAAGGAGCAACTGCTGCAACAACAGGAGCACGAGGAGGAGGATGAGGATGATGATACAAATGATGGTCCGGCGCCTGCGAAAATGCCACATACTGATTTTGAAGCGGGACACGATGAACCCGATGCCGATGCCTGCATGGATGAGCTATCCAATACATCGAACAGTTCATCAATGCAACACGATGGCTCATCCTCATCGCCGCCTCAAAGAGATTACAAATTCAAGGACAAGTTTAAGCGCACGATTACGTTGGACAATGCAGCTGCAGCTGCAGCTGCTGGTGCTGGCGGTGCCGCTGCGGGCAATGGTGACATTGGCTCTACTGATGCCGATGCCGAGGCGGCGGCTGCTGCAGCAGCAGCTGCGGCCACATCGAGCAGCTCTGGAGCCGGTGGCACAGGTGGTGGTGGCAACGAGGAGACGCAACGTGGCGCCGTCAAGTTGGTCATCTCAAAGAAAAAGGGTAGCATCTTCAAGAGTCGCGCATTGGTTCCCTCCGATCAGGCCGAACAGGCGACAGTGGCCAAGCGGCATCTGTATAAGCACAGCTGGGATGCAGCACTGGAGGCGAATGGAGCGGGAACTGGTAGTGATGCTAGCAATGCTTCAGCATCGACAGCGGCGGGCAGTGTTAGTGGTGGTGCCAAAGTGGACAGCTTGGCCGCTGGCAAATCGGCAGCCATTGATGCCATCTATGGTGACTTTGGTGATAGCAACAACTCCAACAACAATACCTCCAGCAGTTCCGCTCTGCGTGGCGATAGTCCAGCGTTGGGTAAACTGGCGCGACAGACAAAGCCACAGCATAGTGCACAATCCTCGACAGCGGCAACGACAGATGCCTTTGATTTGGATTTGGAACCGGGTGCAGAGGACAGTAGCGGCGCAGCTAGTGGAGAACGCACGGGTCTGCGTGTGGATCGCAAGACCAAGGAGTACTACACGGTGGTGCGCAATGTTAAGACCGCTCATCAGATACAGGAAATTGGCGAGTACCAGGAGATGTATGACGATGTGGAGTACATACTGGATGCACTGCAACCGCATAATCCGCCGCCCACACGCTGCCTATCTGCCCTGCAATTGGCCACCAAATGCATGACGCCTGCATTCCGTATGCATGTGCGTGCCCACGGTGTGGTGACCAAGTTCTTCAAGGTGAGTCTGGGCAGACCCCAAACTGGGCAAGCATATCAAACTAATCCCTTCTCTTCGACTCTTTCGTTTCGCAGGCGCTTTCCGATGCCAACAAGGATCTGAGCCTGGGGCTCTGCACCTCGGCCATTATGTATATATTGTCACAGGAGGGTCTCAACATGGATTTGGATCGCGATTCGTTGGAGCTAATGATCAATCTGCTGGAAGCCGAGGGTGTTGGTGTGGCAGCGCCCACAGATCGTGCCAATTATGAGCGAAATAAGCAGAAGGTGCGCGAATTGTGTGAGGAGATCAAGGCGCAGGGCAAGGGCACGCATCTGAATGTGGAGTCCATTACGGTGGGCACCTTGGCTATGGAAACGTTGCTGTCGCTTACCTCAAAGCGTGCAGGCGAATGGTTCAAAGAGGATTTGCGAAAGCTGGGCGGTTTGGAGCACATCATTAAGACTATATCGGATTTCTGCCAACCGGTGATTGCTACAGCTGCAACGGACATGGCCATGGTTGCCTGGCAACCGGCGCTGCTGGATAACATGCAGACTGTGGCACGTTGTTTGCGTGTGCTCGAGAATGTGACGCAACACAATGAGGCAAATCAACGATATATGCTCACCTATGACAAGGGACGTGCTGTGGATACATTGTGCTTCCTCTATAGGCTATGTGATCGTCAACTCATGCTGCATCCATCGACAACAGAGCTTAGTAGCAGCAAAGAGCATCCTGGTGTGGCAATGCGGGAACTTCTCATACCCGTCATGAAGGTCCTGATCAATTTGACGCACACGTTCAACGAGGCACAGCCATCGCTGGGCGCCGAATTGCTTGGCAAGCGCAGCGATGTCATCGAGACAAGCTTCCATTTGCTGCTCCTTGCGTCCAACTACATTCCGGACCAGTGCGTCTTCGAGCTGAGTATACTGGTGCGTGCAGAGCTAAGACTACTATCTACCATATATACTTGTCCATTTGCTTAACTGTTCCATCTGCCTTTTGCAGGTACTAACACTGCTTATCAATCTGTGCATGCATACGCTGCCCAATCGGGCAACGCTTATGCAGGCACACGCACCCGCCGAATATGTTGCTGATAATCCGCCGCCGGGGGAGCAAGCCATAAGTGCAGTCCAGGCGCTGCTCGAGTACTTCTACAAGTGTGAGGAGCTGGCCAGGTGAGTTATACCCTAGACCTTGTTTCTACTTAAGCTAAACTTTTGTGCCTGCTTGCAGACTTGTGGAGAAGAATACGGATGCGTTTCTGGAGAGCAATGAGAAGAGCAAGAAGAAACAGGAGGAGGTGGAGGAGACAGTGAACAATTGTAAGTTGGAGGCGGGCAGAAGCAACCAAAGAATTCTTGAGAATATATTCCTAATCATTAACTTTCCTGCAGTGGTTCAACGTGCTGGCCACCACATGGAGCACACGCTGAAGGGCAGCTATGCAGCCATATTGATTGGCAACCTAATCACGGACAACGAGCAGTACGAGACAATCGTGCGGCGGCAGCTGCGCGGCAATAGCTTTAAGGAGATCGTGGGTGTGCTGGAGAAGTATCACACCTTCATGAATCTGACATCTAGCGTGAGTTGAAGGCTTAATCCAATATATATATATGACCCTTGATTAATGTATATACTCGCTTTGCTCTCTGCAGCTGGAGGCAGCTTTTGTGGCGCACATGAAGTCCACAAAGAAGATAATCGATAACTTTAAGAAACGCGATTATATACACGAGCATGCGGACGAGGATCATGCCATGCCTATGCCATTGAATCTGGAGACCACAGTGCATCAGCATGAGCAGAACGACGATCATGCTGGACAGGGATTGGCAGCAGCTGCAGAGGGTGTGGTGGGTTCATCCACATCACCCACGTCGGCGTTGCGCAGCACCAGCAGCAGCAACACCAGCACCGGCAGCAGCAACACAAGCACCAGCACCGGCAGCAGCAACACAAGCAGCAGCAGCAGCAGCATGCCTCGTGTCTTCAAGACCTACAGCAGTCACAGATAATTGGAATTTGATGATGGGGGAGAAACGGCAAAGGATTGCAAGAGTGAAGAGAGAGAGAGAGGGACACCGGAACCGTAAGCGGAACCGAAAACGGAACTGTTGCCGTTGCCGTTGTCATTGCCGCCGCCAAACAGACCGAAAGCCTGCCACCAAAATAATTATTTATGTGTAGTTATTGTTTACTTCCTATTATGTATGCATGTGTTTTTGTATAACTGTAGCCAGCCAAGCACACACACACACATAGACACACACACAAGCACACATGGACACGAGAGAATATGAGACGCTATTCTGCTTCGCTTTGGTGCTGGCTTGGCGTTTGTATTGTGTATTGTGTATTTAACAAAAAGTGATAGCAAATTTGATGAGAGCATGGTCAGCGTTTTAACTACAATCACACACCTCACACACACACATAGACACACACACACACACCAAGAGACAACAACCCTTCCATGAACATATATATATATATACACGCGGAGATACTAACAGAAAACTCAAAGATCCAAATTACTACTGATATGTGTACGTTATATAGTCATAAGCAATATTAGCAACTATATTATATATAAATATATATGTATACTTATTTTTTTTTTTTTAACTGTAAACGGCTCTTTCATAAGCACACACACAGACACACACACAATTGTAAATGTAAAAATGAAATGATAATGATGAATGCTGATAACGATGATTATGAAATGGGCAGAAAGTATAAAGTTATTTTATTGCGTTTATATATATATATTGTAAGCGTGCAACTCTATCCATAAATAAATATGTATGTATGTATATGTATGTGTATGTTTAAACAAAGAAATGTCATATTTAGGCTTACAACTGAGATATATATAAAAACAAACAAAAAAAAAAAAATAAGAGAAAAAAACAATTTCGGGAACAAAATATATATATATATGTATTTATTTTTTTGTTTTAAAATTGTCGATAATGTGAAAATTATATTAAGCTACTATTACACACTATACATATAAATAAATATTGTTCTTGCAGAGAAAAAAAAAATAAAAAAAAAAGATTAAATAAAATTCAAATGAAATGTACGATTGCCGCACATATTGCATTGGACTGGGGTGTACTTTGGCTTTAGGTTTTAAATAATAAAGCGCCCCAAGGTTGTTTATGGTGCAGCCATAAAATTGCAAATTTTTAATTTCTTTTCTATTATGGCTGTAAATAGTTAAATCAATTAAATAAACTAAAAATAAAAGCATAATTTACCAATAGAAAGTAACTATTATTAATTATAATTTATTTCAAAATTTTTTGTGTATTGGTTGCCATAAATTTCGTCGCCAGAGACTTGCCATAAATGCAACGCACATCGATACACATCGCTGCAGCGCTAAGTATCGATAGCTGCACATATCGATGCCAGCCTAACTACCCTACGACACTGCGTCTGCCTATCGTTAATGTACAAACAAGACGGCAAACGATGCGAGAATGAAAAAGTATCGAAAGTATGTTGTTTTTTTTTTATACGAATTGTGGCAGAGGCTAAATTTGAGTGCGACGACAGTAAAGTCGGCAGTCGGGTGGAAAATTAATTGTCAAAATTGAAAAGAATCGAAAAAAATATCCAAATGCAATTGGATTGAGCGAGCAGCGAAACGCGTAGCAGCAGCAACAACAACAACAAGAAGAAGAAGGGAGTGTGCAAGGTGCGAAGAGAAAACGAAATCAACACACAACAAACAAACAGCGAACAGAAAGACAGACAACAAACAGAAAGCAAACAAATCGTAAATAGCGTGAGAAAGCAGGCAGAGAGGAGCAGAGTACGAGCGCGAGGGAGAGGGAGAGAGTGTGAGTGCGCGCAGCGGCGCCATGTCCAAGGTGCTCAGTCCACACAAGCAGCAGCAGCAGCAGCAGCAAATGGTGGCGCGCCAACGGCCACTCCCCGTGCTGCGGCCAGTGGGCGCAGGGGAGAGCAATGGAAATGCGAATGCGAATGGGAATGCAAATGCAGACACTGATGTGGACACCGATGCTGGTGAAATGCTGCAACTGAGCATGGACTACACAAGCAGCAGCTCGATCATTGAGTTTCTGGCCAAGGAACAGGATTGCAACATTGAGCCTGGTGATCCGGATATCATCTTTCGCGAGGTTAGTCGCCTCTCGGACAGCAACGACACACGCTCCGTGGATGAGTTGCTGCAGGAGGCGGAACGCCTGATTCAACAACAGTTGCGTTTGGGCGGCGGCGAGAGCGGCGATATCAACTGCATGGATGGCCTGCAGTTGCAGTTTAAGGCGGCATCAGCTGCACTCCCGGATAGGCAAACACCTTCATCTTCGTCGCCGCTGTCGCTATCATCGCCACAGAACAGCATCAAGCTGAACACACGCTACACGCGCAGCATCGAGCATGTGGGTGCTGCGGGCGTCAACTGCAACTATACCAATTCCCAGACGAGTCCCAAGGCCAAGGCAAGCTTGGACAAATCACCAACGCAGACAAACAGTCCGCAGCAGACACAGACAAACACGGCCACGGGTAGCCCAGTTCAGTTGCCCGCACAGACGCCCAAGGATCATAGCAATTGTGGCGGTAGCTTTGTGGCATTTGTCGATAGTCTGCCCTCGGAATCGATTATATCGGAGGAGTCCACGCCCAAGGATATGCAGAATATTACAAACACAGCGGATGCAATGGCTCAACTGCAGCTGGAGCAGCTGGACAATACAGACGATGATGAGGATACGGTGAGTAGTTCAATATGATCTCAAATTTGGGAACTTTGAGGGGGGTAAAGGGTTGGAAAGGAGCGGAAATTATGGAAAACTATGTAGGGGAAATTGGGATATCCCATAGGGTTATTCGCTTGGGTTTGCTGAGATAAGCTGCGAATTGGAAATGCCTCTTATGGGGTTAGGGCGCTCCAATTGGGCTTTCCTATAGTTTCATGTATTCTATAACTTTCTTAAGCTACTTTAACCCATTTTCCCATCTTCGGCTTAGGTTATCTCTGATCCCCTCCAAGCTTCCCCCTCGAAATAAACACGTAATGCAATTGAAATATAATAATTTATATAATTTATTTACTTTACATATGTACAGAGTACATGCACACATAAATAGGCTCACTCACACACACATGCACACACTCCCATGCACACGCACACGCACACGCACACACTTGCACCCTGAGGCCTACTAGTCACTAGTTAACGGACTGTGCCACGGTCTCGGCAACGATCCAACCCTCGTGGGCGGTATCCTTGATGAACTTGGGTGGCAGCACGAAGCCATAGGTGCCGCGATCGCGTAGCTCCACGGTGTAGACATATTTGACGCCCAGAGCATCGCGACTCCAATCGTCAGAGCCACCGCCGGCAATGCCCAGCACTTCGTGGGTAACCGAGGCGCGATAAGAGGATCCTGTACGCTGGGCAATGCGACTGACCGCGGTATTGGCAACATGCTGCAGCACTACGGCATCTTTGACCTTGGCCGCCTTGTAGGCATAGGGATAGACCACCAATTGGCCATAGCTGTGATACGTTAGATACGCTTCCAGATTGAATTTGCGCTTGGAGAGGAATTCCGCAACGGCTTTCGTTTCCAGCTCGGAGGCGGGTGAACTGCCGCGATAGGTGTCACTGCAGGGATTGGTCGAGGAGCCATAGCCCTTCCAGCTGATGTCGAAGTTGCGATTCAGATCGACGCCAAAGCAATTGGGCCGTGGCGAGGCCGAACGATTCTTGCGCCACAGTCGATTCACGTTGCGACTGTATTCATAGCCATCGGGATTCATCATGGGCATAATGTACCAAGTCACGCCACGTATGTGCGGCGGTTGCTTCTCCCAGTTGAGCATCAGCTCGTTGAGAATGTACGTAACGGTGGCGGGACTGATCCATTCGCGGGCGTGTATGCCGCCATCGATCCAGATCTTTTTGTATTCGCGCGGGTTCTCAGAGATGCTGCAAGTAACAAAAAGCGTTGCATAGTTTCAGGCGGTGTTCGGTAAAACAAAGATGCAAAAAGTGTTGCATACTTTTGGCCGCACACAAAAATTTCCAGGCAAAACTGCTGCATACTTTCCGGCAGCTTTTGTATTATTTCTATTACTTACCGCAACACCTTCAGATCCCGCCCCTCTGCCGTCTGTCCTATGGTATAGAGCCGACATATGGTCGGGTACTTGGCGCGTATCTCTCGCATAAAGCCGTAGATCGCATCCAGACTGTGATAGTCCCGCCAGTGCATGGCTGGATTGCTGCGCGTTGCCTTTCCTACAAATGCCAGCATTGTCAGCGAATTCGAAACACATGTCTATCTCTCTACCCCACGCTCTCTCTCTCTCTCTCTTAACTTACTTGATCGTGCTCCTGGATGCGACTGGGTGCTCCTAACCCCATCGAGCAGCTCCTCATCGATCATTGACTGCACATCCACGTTAAGCACTTGCGGCTCCAGGCGATGCGCATGCAGAAAACTACGCGCTGCCTTCACATGCTCCTTGGCAATGGATATGTCAAGAAATTTGGAATTCTCCTTCCAGATATTACCGCCAAATTTCTGCTCCATCAATTGGCCAACAGGTATGCGCTGTTGCATGGCCTCCGTGATGTTGTAAATGCGCCACAGTTGCGTCTCATCGTAACGTATGGGTATATCATTGATGTACGCATCGAGTGTGCTGTTCGATGCGCTGCCCGCTGTCAGCGTCAACGCCGACAGTAGCAGAAGCGACAGCGACATCAATTTCGATTCCAGCCGCATTGACATATCTTTTTGTGTTATCTGTTATCAGTTTGTATGTCTGCAAATATCGATTGTTAGTTTATCAGTTAAGTAATTGAGTTGAAGTAATTGAGTACAGCCCATTTCTAGTTCCAATATGCTATGGAATGTTAATATATATACAATGCCATATAACGTAGAGCATTCTTTGTGGCTGAGAGAATCCAACTTAGCAGCTGCTAAAATTACCCTAACATGATTGGTATTCCCCATGTCTTACGACAAGCAACTGACGTCAGCCCGCCCCCTATTAGTCAGACTATTGAGAGATGTTATAAGTGCCAGAAAGAAGGGGTTTCCCTTGGAAATTCCCAAAAGTTCTATATCCTTAAAGTTTTGGGTTTATCAAACAACTGTTCCTAATTGAAATTTTGAAATTGTAAACAATTCGGTACAAATCTTATTGAGTTTCCATTTCAATTTGCGATAAGAATCAGAAAAACATTCAAAGTTCTTAAAAATTCCAAAGCGATAACCATGCTTATTATAAGTTTTAAGGAGAGAGAGAGAGCGCGCAATAGACGCAGCTGGCAGCTTAGCTTAGCTCAAGTTCAATGTTGAATTCGCTTGCAGTTTCGCCAGTTTCGATTCGTCGATTTTGGCATTATACGGAATGCATAATGAATCCCATTGGCAACGATTTGTATGCAGCACGCGATTAGCTAAGATTATTATGCTTATATATATCTTTTTGTTAGCTTCTGTTTTAATCTTTTTTTCTGAGGTTTGTTGGCATCCAAATTACGAGCGTACTGAAACGCGATTTCAGTTTTTTTTTTTTATGGTTTATCTGGCCTGGACTCGATATGAAAATAGAAAACGAACGACCAACCCAAGTGGAGGCTAAACCAATTTCGAAACTGTTGTCGCTTTTGGTTAGCACGCAATTGTGCTAATTTTCCCCATTGACCCGTTTGCATCTGTCCCGTTCCTCTTCTATTTTTTTGTTTATTTTTTTTTATAGTGTTTTCTGCTGCGCTTTGTTGTTGCTTTTTAGTGCAGAAAGCAAGCGGCGGCGCTACAGCGAGAACAGGTTCTCGGGGACTAAACAAACATAAGTGATGTGATGCCACCGATAGTATGGTATTCTATGCAGTAGAGAGAGTATTGTAATTGCCCCCGACCTTCGTGTTGTGTAGCATCACGTGTTCCCGATGATATCGCGCTCTGTTTTGTTTCATTTCGATTCAATTTGATTCGTTTCGTTGCGATTCGTTTCGAAACTGAAGTGACAGCCACATTTACCTTGAGAACCGTTCAGTTCGATGAGTTTTCATCGAAAAACGAAACTTAACGACAACCGCGTAGCAAGTTCGAAAATTGTGCGTGCTCCGAAAAAAAAGAACGACAAACGGAATTTTTAGGTTCTTTCCGAAAAATGCATTTTGTATTCGCTCTCTCTCTCTCTCTGTCCCGCTCACGCACCCTCGCCCCAAATTGCGACTTATTTGTTTGGCTTACATTGTTGCTGGATGTTCTTTTGTGCCGTCTTCCTCTTCCTCTCCCGCTCTCTCGCTCTGCGTGCGTGCGTGCAATTGCCGGTCTGGATGCAATTGCCTGCTGTGTGCGTGACTTTTGCGTGAACGTGACTGTGACACTGGGCAGGCCAGTGACTGAGCCAGACTAAATGCTGCCTTTGTGTGCGCTTCAATTTTTATATGGCAGGCCCGGCAGAGCGGTGCGAGGGCCGTTTCCCGAATTCAACAACAAAAAAAGCCAACAACAACAACAACCGAAAAACTAAAAAAAACTACGAATTACACACACGTACATACACACTCACACACTGCAAATTAGAAAAAGAGACCGAGCAACATAAAAAATCGAATAAATAAAAAAAAATACTGCGTTTAACAGAATTACAACAGAAAGTGAAAAACAACAAACTATTTTGAAACTAAAAAAAAAAAATTGCGCTGCTGACTGACGACCGATCTTGGAGCGATCGGCTTTACTGAATGAAATGAAAACCGCAGCAGCAGTGGCAGTAGCGCAGCGGCAGCAGCGGCAGCAGCAGCAGCAGCGCCTCGTCGTCGTTGGCAGCAGCGTGAAGCGTCACGCACGTCGTCGAATAAAGCTCAACAACAATAAAAATAATGGCACTCTCTCTCTGCCGCGCGCGCGCGCCTGCTCTCGCTCTCTCTCTGCCAGTGGCCGCTCTCTTTGTGCATGTGCAAGTGCATGAGTGCATGGGAGTGTTCGCTTGGCCGGCGAGTGAGAGCGTAAGGGAGGCTGGAGAGTGCCTGCCGCCGCTCTCACACTGCAAGTCAGCGACATTGACTCTCGTTTGCTTCGTGCGGTAATGTGTTGGGCTGATGCAGCTGTCGCTCTTTTTGTTGTTGCTATTGCTGTTTCGTGTGCCTTATCAAAAGCCAATCTTTTGCACTAACACATGCGCGGGAGCATGTATTTGCATTTGCAGGCAGCATGCACGCATGAGCAGGCGGTGGGAGAGACAAAGCAAGAGAGAGTGCTGGGTTGAGAGAGGGCTGCGCAGTTTGCACTTGCACAGTTACAGTTACAGTTTGACAGGCAAGGCAAATGCGAAGCTTGAAATACCCTCCTTGATTTAAAATTAGCACCTCTATTTCGGATACCCCCTCGCACAGACACACACACACGCACACAGACACACACATTGATTAACAGTGGGCCATAAAAAGCAAGAAAATTACATCAGTTGGGGTTGACTTTAGTAAACGCTTTAAAAAGTTTTGCGCTAATTAAACCAATCCACAAGTTAGTAATAGTTGTGCCCGTTTCGAACAGGCGCCAATGGAAAAGTTTGCTTTTTTTTCAAACAACAAACTAGATTCAGTGTGATTAAGCTGTGCGAACATGCGATGCTGTAAAGTTTTGAAAAACACAATTAAAAATTCTCAAATTAAATGCGAAATACCCGACTGAGCTATGGCCTGCACTTGTTTCTAAAAAATTTGCAAGTATTCGCCATGATTGATGATTTTTATATTGCTGTATCCTTTAAAATTGATTTCTCATTTCACTGGAAAAACCATTTATTCTGTTTAATTGATCTTTGTT